>JAQQSK010008599.1:0-13442 GCA_028658325.1 Potorous gilbertii
AGATGCTTGCAATATTTTCTCCTTGACCTGGAAACTCTGGAATTTGGCCACAATGTTCCTAGGAATTTCTCTTTTTGGATCGCTTTCAGAAGGTGATTGGTGAATTCCTTGAATAGTTACTTTACCCTCTGGTTCTAGAATATCAGGACAGTTTTTCTTGATAATTTCATGAAGGATGATGTCTAGGCTCTTTTTTTGATCCTGGCTTTCAGGTAGTCCCATAACTTTTAAGTTGTCTCTCCTGGATCTATTTTCCAGGTCAGTTGTTTTTCCAGTGAGATATTTCACATTCTCTTCCATTTTTTTCATTCTTTTGGTTTTGTTTTGTGATTTCTTGGATTCTCAGAAAGTCATTAGCCTCCATCTGTTCCATTCTAATTTTGAAAGAACTGTTTTCTTCAGTGAGCTTTTGCACCTGTTTTTCCACCTGACTAATTCTGCTTTTGAAAGCATTCTTCTCCTCATTGGTTTTTTGAACCTCTTTTGCCAATTGAGTTACCTATTTTTCAAGGTGTCATTTTCTTCAGCATTTTTTTGAGTCTCCTTTATTAAGGTATGGACCCGTTTTTCATACTTTTCTTCCATCTCTCTCATTTCTCTTCCCAGTTTTTCCTACACCTGTCTAATTTGATTTTCAAAATCCTTTTTGACCTCTTCCATGGCCTGAGCCCATTGGATATCTATTTCAGATGTTTGGGATCCAGAGGCCTTCACTCTTATGTCTTTACCTGATGGTAAGCATTGTTCTTTCTCATTAGAAAGGAAGAGGGAAATCATCTGTTCCCCAAGAATGTAACCTTCTATGGTCTTACTTTTTTTTCCCCTTTTCTGGGCATTTTCCCAGCCAGTTAGTTGACTTCTGAGATTCTTCTCCACCCCTGCCCAGATCTGCCCATCTAGTGCATGGGATCTGAGATTCAAATGCTGCTCCCCAACCTCAGGGCTTTCAGTGGGCAGATAGGGCCGGTATTCAATATAAGATTAAATCAAGTTCTCAGGTGGGTGCAGGACCGCCTCACATGCTCAGTTCCGTCAGGGCATTTATGCAGAGGCCTTCTGCAATGGAGCTCCTGCCAAGTTCCTGCCTGCTTTGGGAGCTCCTGGCTGCCCACTGCCTCTGCTGCTGCCTGCAGAGGGTCCTGAGTGATGGAGATACCTCGCTCCCCTCTCGGCTAGCCCAAAAGTCTCTCTCACTGACCTGTGCGTCTGTGGGTGGAGGGACCCTCACGGCCGCTGGAGATTCTGTCCCTGAAGCCTCCTCGGATCTTTTCCTCTCCATGCAGCATGGCCAAAGTAGGGCTGGGCTCCCCTCCTGTCCGGTGAGTGACGGACTTTTGGGATAGGTTTTTCTCTGGAATGGAAATCTCCTTCACTCTGTTGCTGCGCTACTTACAGTGTTCCAGAATTTGTTGGGAGATTATTTTACAGGAGATCCTTGGGCTGTGAGTTCGGAGCTAGCATATGTGCATTTTTCTACTCCCTAAATTGGCTTTTCGCCCCCATACAAAATAATTACAGTGTGGTTAAACAAGTTTGTCTTAAAACCAGAGTATCCCTCCAGCAACTTCTTTCATCCCACTCACCCTACCATAGGGAAGACAAAAGTAGAGAAAGCTGCCCCCAGTGCCCGGTTGACCTAGTCTTCCCCAGGATATATTCTTTCCCTAGGCCCTATTCCTTAGGCATCAGAGTACAGGGCCAAGATGAAACTGCCTCGGAATAAAATTGGTCCTGACTTCCCTGATGAAGATCCCTGGTCATCTAGGGATTTGGAGCCTTACAGACTTGCTTGGTGCCTAAGACCATAGGTATTACACTACCATAATGAACTACTGACCAGATGTATTTCCATACGGATAAAAGGGAGGCAGTATCCAGCGAATTTAAATTTTGTTTAATCCTTGCTCCGTATCCTTACTGTAAAGGTAAAATAATTCTCGATTTTTAAATGTTCAATGACAGGTCAATGTTTCATTTTATCCTCAGAGCATTTTGTGTCTCCAACAACAATAAAGTTAACTAATCAAGGTATTAGAAATTGGAGTGAAAATTGAGAATTTTTTCAGCTCTAGTAACTTGTAAAAGTCTTAAAGAGAGTCTATATTAAGGGAGATCGTATTCATGTGACCTAAATTTTCAAAACTTGAAATATTTGAAAATTCTTCTTTATTATTTCCTACGAGAAAATTTTAGGAGTTTATCTTTTTTCTAAAATTTGAAATTATGATGATGAAAATATTAATATTCAAGCAAGGTAAACCTTTGCAGTCTCATGAGTTGAATTTACAAGGCAAGAAGCATACTTTTGGAAGAGAAGATATATGAAAGTGTGCTAAGGCAAGACTACAGTTGTCAAAAAGAGCAATAAATCTTTTGATTATTTTGAGCTACAAATAAAACACATCTCTAGTCATGCTATACTTAATTACAGTGAAAGCTTCTTTCAAGAATCCATCAACTTCTGCCCTATTCAATATTCCAGTGATGAGTGTGGTACTTCTGTCTCCATCTCTAGGTCAAGGTTGTCAGGTTTCCAAGTTTAGAATGTCTTTCTCACTACAATGTTTTGCAAGCATTAGCTCGTGTCATGATTTCATTTAGCTCCCACCTTGGCAACAGGACTTTTCCAGGAAATTCAGTTGATGGTTCTTCCTCCTGTACACAAACACATCCACAACTATACACTCACACACAAAAATTACCCCGTATTTGTTTCGTAAATAAGTTGTATGTAAACTTAATTTAGATAGGACAAGTCAGTTTATTAATGGGTAGAACCCTTGGCCTGTTGTCAGGAGGAGCTGGATTCATACCTCACTTCTGATTCTCAGTGGTGGTCCTGCCCTAAAAAAGCTAATTCACCTGTGTTTTCCTCAGTTTCCTCAGCTGGAAAATAGAGAAAATAGTAGCTCATCCTTCCTGGATTCTTGAGAAGATCAATGACATCATGTTTCTGAAGCACTTAACACAGTGCTTGGCACATGGTCCGTGCTTAGTAAATCCTTGCTTATTTCCTACAAATGTTCTATGGTTTTATTTTTGTCTTTGAACTCATCTTACCCTGATCCCCAAGTGCTCTCTCTCTCTCTCCTATGTCTTACTGATTCTTATGAGCAGTTATGTTCTGAGTAGCTGCTGAGGAGCCTCATGGCTTTGAAAATCCAGATGTTGGTGTTTCTCTCCCTTCTATTGATCTTTATTTCTCTGTTTGAATTTTCTCTAAATTTCAGGGTGCTGACTTTTCCCCCTGCACAAAATGAACAATATATCTGCTTGATTATAGTAGCTTGATGGACCCTCCAAAAGTTGCTTTCCTTTTGGAAAAGCAGATCTAAGAATCTATATTGTAGGCCCTCTGGTGTATGCCGGGATCGTTGTGTTACATTAATGAATTTAAATTCCAAACTAAGTTGAGAAGGAGGGAACTCCAGATCAGAATTTAAGAGATTTCTACCAGATTAAATGTAAGAAACAAAAGAATCATATTTTCTACAAACATCTTGACAATCTTGATGTCACATGCACAGTCCCATGCAGTGTACATGTCATTGTTCGAAAAAGAGACAAAGTTTTCCTGATGCTAAGCTCAGTCCCCTCTGCTCTAGACTGTTTCCTCTTTTTGTCACCTCACTTTTCATTATGCCAGGTATATATTTACAGTTATAAGTTGCAGAGAAGTTCCTTAAAATCACACACACACATTCACACATACACTGAAATGGGGAAGGAATCATAGATAAAGATAGAAAGAGGCAGAAACACAGATTGAGATAGGAAAAGATAGAGATGGAGAAAGAAAATATTTAGCCGACTTTTAAGACTAGGCAAAGAAATTATAAAGTAGCTTTTATTAGGAGTTTGCAGGAATAAAAACGATAGACAAATAGCAAAGTGTCTGGATGAAATTAAATTGACTGCATCAAAATATATGCCTAGAAGAGTTCAAGAGAACATGGCATTACTTTCAACTTTGTTCCTAGAAACCCTCAATTAACATTCCTATTGGTGAGCACATGTTTGACTCACTCTGGAGACAAAAGCAAATTGTCCTTCCTATTCTATTCTTACCCATGAGTCTTTGAGAATTGTTTTGTTCAGGACTTAGTGATGATTTAGGGACTACTGCATTGATCTTAGGTGTGATCTGTTCTTGTCAGGAATCATAATTGCCGCACTGAAAAGAAGCCTTCATTACATGTCCTTTAAGGTCACGTTATCACTTGTCTCCTTGAAAGTGAGTTCTGATCAGTAGTGAATATAACAAACTGTTCAAAAGTATTCACTCTAAATAAAAATGATAGTCATTCAGATATGAGATTGAATTATTGGAGTGTGATAACTTTCTTCTCAAGTTTTCAGTATCATCTGCCAAGGAATTCATCCTAGATTACATGTACCATTTCTGTGATTGTTTCAAAAGGATGTCTACCAAGAAGTTCATCAGTTCAATTTAACAACATCTCCTTCAATCAACTCTTCCTTCATCAAATTAGAACAAAATCAGACTTTCCCTCCTTCAATGAATGATAACAATGTTTTCTTATGTAACATCTCCAGATAATGTCAATAATCAACTTCCTAAATGATAGAAAAGAAGGCATCATTTTGTTAATTCTTTTTAAATTAGCCAAAAATTCTTAGGTGAGACTTTTACGAAAACACTTGCCTTTGTAATGATTAGCATGTGATTGAAAAGGATAGAAAATGTTCTTAAATTATTCATAATGTAAAGAATATCTTTGTGTTTCTGATAAATCGTAAAATGGAAGGTGTACTTTCGGTTGTCTATGGGACTTTCTCTATGTGATTAAAAAGAAAAAAAATGAATGAACATTACTGAGTGTTCTGATCATCCAAAGGCAATGCTGAATTAATTGAAACAAGGAATATAATAGGCCGGATCTTATTTGGAAGAAGGGAGTAAAATCTCACATTTGGGATACGTGTCTGTTCTTTCAGTTCACAGCCTATTTGGTAAATGACCTCTAGCAGTACAGAAAATGTTACTTTGGTGGCCCATAAGAGTTAATGTGCCATCCAAAGTAAATAAAATAAAATACAAATAAAAAATGTTCTCCTACTTTCTGTAGTATTAGGCACAAGGCTCAGTTTTTTTCTAAATTTAGAGTATAAAAGATTACTATTTTCAGCACATCATTTAAAAATTTTTGACTCATCAGTCAGATCCCAATAAACATCCCCCTATAGTATCTTCAAATAAAAATAGTAAAGCAGAACTAACTAATTTACTGATTGTGAGAAAGGGTACATTCCTTGCATTTTGTTAATTTATTTTCATTTATTCATCTGTTAGAAAACTAGAAAGATGAGCACTTTAAATACTGCAATTGTGACCAAGATTTTTGGTGCCTTCTGTTCTTGTTTTCACTTCAGATACATTGTATCATGATGGGTAACAATTTTTCTGTTTACACTTCAGTCTGTATCAGTTCTTTGTGAATGTCCAAATTTATCTAAATATTTATGTACAAATCCTTAGGTAAAAAGGATTTTTTCAATCCGCACATGACAATTCATTTAGCTGTTGCCTAATTTTTGTGTATACATTTTGTTCTCATATTACTGATGGTACAAATAGTTCTTTTATGTGTATTTTAGTACCTGTGAGGACCTTCAATAGTAACTGTTGCTGTTTCCCTCCCAACTTGGTGTGTTTCCTTTTCTTTTGAGTCATTAAAGGGGCCATGCACTGTCTACTTCTTAAACAGGCCTATTCAATGCATCAGTGTTACCACACCCTAAGTGAGTACCTGCAAAGACCTTGGCCTGGAGGATCCAAGGTCTCCCAGTGCATTCTGGGTCATTTCCAGTCATCCTGGTGAATATCTGCTTACTGGATTTAGATGGCTCTGAAAGAAAAGTGAGGCTGGTGACACGCACAGCCCTCCCTCACTCAAAACAGTCAAGTTCAAGTCATGTCATCATTTCTCTGATGGCATGGTGTTCTTTGGTAATGGAGGATAAACACAATTCTCGTTTAGCAAGGAGAATGCTCAGTCAAAGAGTATGAATGTTTTTATGACTTCCCCCCTCCCCGACAAAATGGTCAAGATATTTTCCAGAAGGATATACCAGTTGACAGATGCAGCTGTAAATAATTATGACTATTTTCCCATAGCCACGACAAAGTTGTTTTTGCTCTTGTCTTCCTAGCCTTTGCCACCTTTCCAAATTAAGATACTATATCGGAGAAAGCAATTTAGAATTATTTTAATTTGTATTCCTTTTATTTGGAGGAATTTTGATTATCTTTTCATACATTTTGTGTTACTTTAAAAAGGGCTCATTCATTTGCTTTAAAATCTTTTCCATAAGGAAATGATGTTTTATTCTTACAGAACCGTATGAACTTGCTGTAGAATTTATTTGTCAGACCGTTTGGCGAAAAAGTTTAAAACAAATATTTTCTTCCTAATCTCTGTTTTTTATACGTACTGCTTTGAAAAGTAGTTAAAAGCTTGGCCATTATTACACAGTTCTGACTGTCTATTTTCTTTTCTGTAGTCTTCTGGATCCCATATCTTATTTTTCCAAGATACATCTACAATTGTAAAAAAAAAATTATAATCTTCCATTATCCTCTATTTTCAAAATAATGATGTGATTTATATTTATATTGTTTCTCCATTCATGTGATATTACATGGAGAGTAGAACGAGGTAAAAGAAGATCATTGTATAATGTTTATTTTGTCCTCCATTAAGGCTGCAAAATCACAATTGAAGTGAGAGCATAACCCTATGTTCAACTCAAATATGGTGCTTCTATCGCTTTAATCAACATAGGAAATTTTTTGTATATATGATCGTTTATTCTGAAATTTTGTTACTTTTTGAGATTGGAGAATTCTATTTTATCAGTTCTTATCAGGAAAGCATGTTGGATAAAACACTGAATCTGAAGTTATCAAGAATTGAGTGCAAATCCCACCTCAGACATTTAGTACCGGTATGATTCTGAGCAAGTGACTTAACCTCTATTTTCCTTAGTTTCCTTATGTGTAAAATGCGGATAATAGTAGCATCTAACTCCCAGTGGTGTAATATTTGTAAAACATTTGGAAAACCTCAAGAAGCTATATGAATGCTATCAATATTAACTATTATAAACGTAATGGCATATTACTGAATTGTAAGAAATGATAAATGTAGTGAAGCTTCTAAAGATTTAGATGACCTTTTTATTTTTCCAAAGTGAATTAAGTGGAGCCAAGAAGACAATATGAACAATGACCACAGTGACGGAAATTAGAAGATAACCACACAATAATAGAAAATGAATGTTGGAGATTACAAAGAAAAAGCTTGCCTCCAAAGAGCAGATATGAGAACACATTTTCTCTGCTGCTTTGCAAAAGTGCATGGTCCACTGGAGTGAGGCATTACATATTATACAAATTACACATATTATCCTATTGTTGCAGTTTTGATACTTTTTCCTTCCCCATGTTTGTTTTTACATTAATAATGCTACAAAAGACAGTTTCTTGAGAAAAATGCAAGATGGTTCACATGACTTAAAAACAAAAGTTATGTTTTATCCATCCATTCATCCATCCATCCACCTATCCACCTACCTACCTACATATTTATCTATCTATCTATCTATTTAATGTATGTTTCTTGCCAATAGAAATAATCTAATTCTTTGTACTTGTTTACCCACCATACTGAGCAAAGACCTTGTTATGTAGTAAAAACAAAAACCCTAAAAAATGTCAATAGCATGATCATTTTAATTGGTGTAAAAATAAGGCTCTGTTTTCCAAATCTACAATTTAAGGTTTTTGAGCATTAATACTGATTAAGAGATTATAAAGAGCCTGACCCATCTTGAAGACAACATGCCCTTGAGCTACGGCACATCAGGACAATCTTTTGCAAAAATTCAGCCATGCAAAATATAGGTGAGAAAATTTTAAACACATACACAAACATATCAGCACACATATTGGTAAAGAGGAATGAATATATATACGTTTAAAAATGAATACACATGCAAATATCCAGATAGGCATACAAAGAGATTTAGAGACATAGATACACTCAAAATATGTATATATGTCTATGTACAGACATACATATATGCATACATTATACATATGTATATATGCATGTATTTTGGTAGTATTATGGTATTTTATTATGGTAGTACCCTCATACCTACACAGGAAAATGATTCCAATTGCCATTCCTATAACCCAGGACACATACTCAGTTCTCTAACAATCACTTGTCTCTATGTGTTGAGCGTTTGAGAACTGTACCTCAAAAGTCATTAAAATGTTCATACCAATTTTCTTACCTATATAACTATCAACCATGTAACCCCAAGAAGAATAAATAAATACAGGACCCATTTGTGGAAAAACTATTCGCAGGAGGTCTTTCACTTGTAAAGATTTGGAAATTCATACAGTCATCATAAATTAAAGAAGAGTTGAATAAAATATAGTACATTAACATGTTGGGCTATTGCACCATGAGATTTCAACAAGATTGCTTCAGAGAAACTCAGGAAGATTTGTCCGAATTAATGCAGTGAATTGAGAAAAGTCAGATGAACATCTTACAGCGTTATAACATTGTAAAGACAAAGAATGTTAAGAGATTTCATAACTCTTTTCAACAAATCTTCCTTTGACCAGTACAGAGAACTATTAATGAAACATTTTCCAGTTCCCATGTCTCATGCATAATGAGACAAAAACTTTCAATGCAGTCAGTATTTCTATTTTTTTCTCTACACTTTTTGTTGAAAGGGAAGTGATTAGATTTTAGGGTACATCAAGGAAGAGGGAAGAAGCACAAAAGTAATTGTGATACCCCAAAAATAAGAAAAAAAGAAAGAACATAATTTTAATGAATCATTTAAATGTACCTAAAAGGGTGCTGAGAGGGAGTTACAGACTAAATACACACACACAGAGACACACAAACACATATATGCATACAAACATATACTTAAATACAATCTTGACTTAATAGAGAGCTGCTGTTTCACATATATATGCACATATGTGTGTATGTGTGCATATTATTTGCTGATAGGGTCAGTTTCTTTTGGATTGACAGGTACTAAGATACTACCCAGTACCTAGAAGATGCATATTAATACATTCTCTATTTATTCCTTCTTTCATATTGTTGGACATAGGACAATGTTAGGTACCTAATATGTATTTATTAAGCGCATTTTGTTTTCATTGTCAAGATGTTTCCTTCCCCATTATTGCTCATCCACCTTCCTGACTTTGGCCCTTCTCTGATTCTTTTCTCGTGTAGGACATACCTTGCAACACTCAAAAATATTTCTCACAAACTTTGACATTTATATATTGTTTGACATATTACAGCGACAAGCATGCTGGAGTGGGGAAGAAAAGACGTGGGCTCAAGTCTCAGCTCTACCACTGGGAGACACTAGGTCCCATATCCCTGTTGAATTAGACTTATTTGTAAAATGAATTGAACAAAGAAGCTCTATGATATCTTTCATCTCCCCATCTATGACGTGGACCTTATGATCCTATGTTGAGATTCTATGTTTCTTGACTTCACTTCTAGTGCATAATGACTTTGGGTGATGTGAGAAATTCTATAAAACCTGATCATCTGCATTGCACATAGAAGGTCTTTTCAAACAAGTTCAATAAGCATTTATTAAGTTCCAGGTATTATGATAAGTGCTGAAGATACAAATGAAAATAAAAGACAATCTTTATCCTGAAGGAAGATGTAAGCTAATGGTGAAAGACAAAAAATAAAAACAAAAAGCAGAAACAAAGGTGGGTGCTAGGCAGGAACTCTTAGAGGGTCCCTGGCACCAAGAGAAAAAAATATCTTGTTCCTTTGAATTCAAATCAATAAGACTGAAGTTGAAAACTGGAGAATTATCTATTGGAACCAGATTTAACCCTCTATAAAGGAAGGCTTTGGGAGGAAGTTAGGGCCCCACCCTTCAATTCTCCAATATAAGGGAAGAAAAAAGATGTCTGAGGGATTTGGGAAGGCTTTGAGTATCCAGAGATGAGTTAAATAGCCTGAAGTAATTCTTCATATTTTCTCCTAGAGGAAACAAGGGCATCTATTTGGCAATGGTTATAAGATCCTTTATTTAGAATACTGACTAGGATGCCATACAAGAAAGCTCCTTTAACACAAAAGAGATTTTACCATGCCTTTCCATTTTACCTGGTCTCTATGAAAAAAATGAAAAAAAAATATTGTCTTGATAAAAAAGTTATGAATATTATAACAGGATTTATGCTTATTGATTGAAAGGGTAAATTTTTATATCATGTCTAAATTATCTCAATCCTTGTAACACATTGCTCAGCAAAATCTACCTTTCAAAGATACCAGTAGGAAGCCAGTATTAAAATTTTGACTGGTTCAACTCTTTTTCCTACCCTTTTTTCATATTATTTCTAGAAAATCACCAGTATAATTAAGGAGCCCCCATTCTTTCTTCCTGGCAAGTTTCTTTTGGCCTTGCTGTATACTGAATTCTCACAAAGCTTTTGTATTGATCTCAAAATTATTTAACTTAATGGTGAAGATATAGAATGACAGTGGCCCTGTGAATTGTAGGTGACCTTTTGTCACCCTTTGTGCCTTAGTTTTCACTCAGATCTGAGTTTTATGGTCACTTAATATATCATAATTATAACCTTGAGACAATGAGAAAAAAGTATGGGGTAATTAGGTCCCTCAAAAGGAAGTAAGCTTTGTGCTGAATTTCCAAATGACTGCCCTATTATAGCTTGTAAATTTGGCTTAAAAATATTCCATGAGTAAGCAATACTTTTAGCTATTCTTAATGATCAAAATTTCATTGTGTTATGAAACAATCTTGAATTTTTTAGAGCACACCATATAATACCGTTTAAATTTAATATATTGGATTATAAAAGGAATTGTTATGTAAAGCTTATCTTTGGGTTATAAGTTATAAAAGGCTGTATAATGAGTTAATAAAAATATGATGAGGAAAAAAATCTTCATGGTAACAGTAGCATAAATCAGAGGCTAGAAATGCTGCAATATCCCAGCACTCATTGGGATCATGGACTAAATGAGCTTTTAAATATGAATCCTAATAGAATCATTGACCTGCTTCACAGTTTCATTCTTTTTCATTAGTGGTCTCTTTTTGTGAAATGGTTCCTTTCCTCACCTCTCTCTCATTGAATCTCTTGATTGCTTCACAGCCAAGCTTAGATGTCACCACCTGTACAAGACATCTTTCCTATTTATATTTGTTGTTAATGTTCTATGTATAAATTTGGTTATTTGTCATAGATACTCAACTGCGTACATGACATTTTATACTAAAAGAATATAATCTCTCTGAAGGCAGGAAATGCTTTGTTTTCTGTTTTTGATCTCCTTGTTCATCTCATTTCATCACGGTATTTATCTTTAGGGGATATTCTTAAGATTTCAGAAAGACAAACTTTATCATAGACAGTAATCATTTTAAAGCAATACCAATACTCAATCTACAAGTATTTTTAAAATGTCTCTCATGTGTTAGGTCCTGGTGATGTAAAAACCAAACAGTGATTATCCTGATTATTAAAAGCATTTCTATCACTGCTGTTTGCAATAGAATTTGCCTTCTAAAAATGTAATAAGAACAGAAACATAGACAGTTTTTAGAACAAAGTCACAAGAACACTTATTGAAAAAGAAATAATCCTACTCTTGAGAATCTGTACTTTAGGAATGTGTGCATGTGTGTGTGCGCATGTATGTATCTGTATTTTAACTATATTCAACTATATATAGTTGACAACTAACTGTATGTCGTTGATCTCTGTATCAACCAGTTACTTATCAATTAGAAGACAATACTGAGGTAATTTCCATTAGGACAGATATGTTCTTAAGATGTATAGCAGAGGGCGGAGCCAAGATGGCGGAGTAGAAAGACTCACATTTCCTAGCTCGAAACCCACAGCCCATGGATTTCCTGTAAAAACAACTCCTGACAAATTCTGGAACAGTGGAAGCCGCACAGAAACACAGTGAAGGAGATTTCCGTTGCAGAGAGCCCTGCCCTGTGGAGAACTCCCCTTCCCCGTCCCGGCCCCACCGCACTGAGAGAAGCGAGCAGACCCCAGCAGGCTTCAGGGATCGTAATCTCCAGCAGCCGCGAAGGTCCCTCCACCCACAGACACACAGGTCAGTGAGAGAGACAGGCTGAGAGGGGAGCTGGGTATCTCCGGAACTCGGACCCCCTGGGAGGCCGCCGCTGCTGCAGAGGCTGAGGCAGCTCGCCAGAGGCAGAGGCAGCTCGGCCAGAGGCTGGCAGGAGCAACACAGCAGCTCCATTACAAAGGTCTCTGCATAAACACCCTGAGGGAACTGAGCCTGAGAGGCGGCCCTGCCCCCACCTGAGAACCAGCAGATAAGCTCCCATTGAAGAGCAGTCAGGCCTGCCGCCAAAAGCCCTGAGGCTAGGGAGCAGCATTCGAATCCCAGACCCCAAGCACTAGCTGGGCAGATCTAGGCTGGGGTGGAGCGGACTCTCAGAAGTCGAGTAACTGGCTGGGAGCATTTGAATCTCAGACTCCAAGCACTAGCCGGGCGGATCTGGCCCAGGGGGTGGAGAGCACTCTCAGAACTGAAGTAACTGGCTGGGAAAATGTCGAGAAAAGGGAAAAAAACTAAGACTATAGGAGGTTGTTTTTTGGTGACCAGATGATTGCGCCATTCCTCTCTGAGGACGAAAAGATCTGCTTACCATTAGGTAAAGACATAGGAGTCAAAGCCTCTGTATCTCAAATATCTGAAATAGATACCCCATGAGCTCAGGCCATGGAAGAGCTCAAAAAGGATTTTGAAAATCAAGTTAGACAGGGGGAGGAAAACTGGGAAGAGAAATGAGAGAGATGCAAGAAAAGCATGAAAAATGGGTCAATACCTTAATAAAGGAGGCCCAACAAAATGCTGAAGAAGATAGCACTTTAAAAAATAGGCTAACTCAATTGGCAAAAGAGGTTCAAAAAGCCAATAAAGAGAAGACAGCTTTCAAAAGCAGAGTTAGACAAGTGGAAAAAGAGGTGCAAAAGCTCACTGAAGAAAATAGTTCTCTCAAAATTAGAATGGAACATATGATGGCCAATGATTTTCTGAGAAACCAAGAAATCACAAAACAAAACCAAAAGAATGACAAAATGGAAGAGAATGTGAAATATCTCATGGGAAAAACAACTGACCTGGAAAATAGATCCAGGAGAGATAATTTAAAAATTATGGGACTACCTGAAAGCCATGATCAAAAAAAGAGCCTAGACATCATCCTTCATGAAATTATCAAGGAAAATTGCCCTGATATTCTAGAACCAGAGGACAAAATAAGTATTCAAGGAGTCTATTGCTCACCACCTGAAAGAGATCGAAAAAGAGAAACTC
>JAQQSK010008600.1:0-13441 GCA_028658325.1 Potorous gilbertii
AGAAGTCAAGTAACTGGCTGGGAAAATGCCCAGAAAAGGGAAAAAAACTAAGACCATAGAAGGTTATTTTCTTGGTGAAAAGATATTAGCTCCTTTCCTTTCTGAGGAAGAGGAACCATGCTTATCATCAGGAAAAGACATGGGGGTCAGGGCCTCTATATCCCAAACATCTGAGATGGATATCCCATTGGCTCAGGCCATGGAAGAGCTCAGAAAGGATTTTGAAAATCAAGTTAGACAGGTGGAGGAAAAACTGGGAAAAGAAATGAGAGAGATGCAAGAAAAGCATGAAAAACGGGTCAATACCTTAATAAAGGAGACCCAAAAGAATGCTGAAGAAAATAATACCTTGAAAAATGGGCTGACTCAATTGGCAAAAGAGGTTCAGGAAGCCAGTGAGGAGAAGAATGCTTTCAATTTTGCATCAGTCAATACAGGTGTTTCCAAATATTTCTAAACTCATCCCTCTCATTATTTCTTTCTTTTTAAAAATAATCGTTAATAATATTTTATTTTTTGGGGGGAGGAGCCAAGATGGCAGAGTAGAAAGATACACATATGCTAGCTCCTAACCCACAGCCCATAAAACACCTATAAAGAAGAACTCCCAACAAATTCTGGAGCAGCAGAAGCCACAGAAGAATGGAGTGGAGGAGAATCTGTTCCAGAGAGACTTGAAAAACTGACATGAAAATTCCATCGTGCACCAGACTCAGAGCAGAGCCCAGCCCTGCCTTGGCCAGGCAGCACAAGGGGAGAAAATCCGATCAGGCTTCAGGGACAGAATCTCCAGTAGCAGCGCAGGTCCCTCCACCCACAGGTGACAAAGGTCAGTGAGCAGGTCTTTTCTGCTCGCCGAGAGGGGAGTGGGGTGTCTCCATAACTCAGGCCCCCTTGGGAGGCAGCAGTGGAGGCAGCAGCAGGCAGGGGCTCCCAAAGCAGGCAGGACCATGGATCCATTGTTGAAGGCCTTCTCATAAACCCCCTGAGGGAACTGAGCCCTGTGTGGCAGCCCTGCCCCCATCTGAGCACCTGAACTTAATCTCATACTGAATAGCAGCTTCACCCGCACTGATAAATAGAAGTTTTTGTAGAAGAATTTTACATATATATATGTGCATATGTACTTTATATATGGATAGATAAAAATTTGTGTCTAATGGTAGGTAAGGCAGGGGAGGGAAAAAAGAAATTTACATGATTATTTTGTTATATATTTGAAAAGAATAATGTTATACCTAGTAGATTTACAGTTCCATGTGCAATCATATTTTTATTGTACTAAATGAGTGTCACCTGCTAAAAAAATTGTTTTATTTTTCCCAGTTACATCAAGAGAATTTTGAGCATTAATTTTTACAAGATTTTGAATTCCAATGTTTTATCTCTCCCCTCCCCTCTTCTAAAAATGGTAGGTTTTTTGATACAGTTTATACATTTGCTATTACGTAAAAAATATTTCCATATATATCACAGCTCTGAAAGAAGAAAGAGATCAAAAGAAAAAAGAATAGAGTGAAAAAATATACTTCAATCTACTTTCAGTTCTTTGTCTGCATATAGATAGCATTTTCCTTTATGAGTCCTTTGTTCTTGTGTTGGATCATTGTGTTTCTGAGAAGAGCCAAGGCATTCATTGTTGAACATCACACAATATTGTTGATACTGCGTACAATATTACCTTGGTTCTGCTCATTGCAAGTTGCATCAATTTGTACAAGTTTTTCTACATTTTCCCAAAATCTTCCTGTTCATCATTTCTTATTGAAGAACAGTATTCTGTAATGAGTATATATTACAGCTTGTTTAATTAAAGTCAAATTAGTGGATGTCCCCTCAGTTTCCAGTTCTTTGCTGCCACAAAAAAAGCTGGTAAAACGTTTTTGTGCATATGTTTCTTTGATCTCTTTGGTATGTAGATGTAGGACTGTTGTTGTTGGGCAAAAAGATATACATAATTTGATAGCTCTTTGGGTATAGTTCCAAATTGTTCTCCAGAATGGTTGGACCAGTTCACAATTCTACCGGCAGTGTATTAGTATTCCTGTTGCCCCATATCCCCTCCAGTATTTGTCATGTTCTCAATGCTAGCCAATCTGTTAAGTGTGAGATGGTACCCTAGAATTGTTTAATTTGCATTTGTCTAATCAATAGTGATTGAGAGCATTTTTCATGTGACTATAGATAGCTTAGATTTTTTCTGAAAACTACTTGTTCATATCCTTTGACTATTTGTCAACTAGGAAATGGCTCCAACTTATATAAATTTGGTTCAGTTTTGTATATATTTGAGAAATGAGATCTTTATCAGAAAGTTTGTTATAATTCCCTGTCCCAGTTTTCTGCTTTCCTTCTAATTTTGGCTACATTACTTTTGTTTATACAAAATATTTTTAATTTTCAGTAATCAAAAATATTCATAATACTTTCAGTGATCATCTCTATTTGTTATTTGGTCATAAACTCTTCTCTTATTCATTGATCTGACAGGTAAAATTTTCCATACCTCATTAATTTTTTTATATCACCCTTTATGTCTAAATCACATACCCATTTTGATCTTATCTTGGTAGAAGTGTGAGATGTTGGTCTATGCCAAATTTCTGTCAAACTGCTTTCCAGTTTCCCCAGCAATTTTTGTCAGATAGGGAGATTTTGCCCCCAAAGCTTGGCTCTTTGGGTTTATCAAACATTAAATGACTATAGTCATTTACTACTTTTCAGTGTGTGACTAATATATTCCACTCATCAACCATTTTATATCTCAGTCTGTGCCGGATTGTTTTGATGATTAGTACCTTGCAATATAGTTTGATATCTGGTAATGTTAGGTCACCTTCCTTCCCATTTTTTTCAACAATACCCTTGATATTCTTAACCTTTTTTCTTTCTAGATGAATTTTGCTATTTTCCTACCTCTGTAAAATACCTTTTGGTAGTCTGATTGGTATGACACTAAGTTAATTTAGATAGAATTGTTATTTTGATTACATTGGCTGAGTCTATATAAGAGCTATTACTATTTCTCTAACAGTTTAAATTCATTTTTAACTTTGTGAAAAGATTTTTACAATTGTGCTTATATAGTTCCTAAGTTTGCAGGACACCTAGGTAGTGCAGTGCATAGAGGATTGGCCCTGGAGTCAAGAAGACCTAAGTTCAAATCCGGCCTCAGGCATTTGACACTTACTAGTTGTGTGACCCTGGGCAAATCACTTAAATCCCAATTGACTTGCTTACTGGGTTTGTCTTGGCAGGTAGATTCCCAATTATTTTATATTTCCTGCAGTCATATCAAATGGGATTCCTTTTTCTGTCTCTTGCTGCTAAGTGTTATGGGTAGTACACAGAAATGCTGATGATTATTTGAGTTTGTTTTCCATCCTGAAACTTTATTAAAGTTGCTAAGGGTTCCAACTAGTTTTTCAACTCTCTAAGTATACCATCATATTATCTACAAAGAGTGATAGTTTTGTTTCTTCATTTCTTATTTTTACTCCTTCAACTTCTTTTTCTTGTCTTATTGTGACTTCTTGCTTTTTTTTAAAAAAAAAGCATATAGTAAATATAAGATGCTATTTTTGAAACTTTTCTGGTTACTTGTTTTCTTCTAAATTCCTTTTACTCATTGTGCATATTTAAATGTGTGCCAATTAATTTGTTCTTTATTTCTTTTCTCCTTCTAGTTTTGGCATCACTGTCACTTTTACGTCTACTCCCCCTTCCTTCCCAATCATTAATAACAGGAAAGAAAAAGAACAGCATGAGAATGACAACAATCTCATAACAAACATACCCATTCAAGCAAAAAAAATCCAAACAGTGACCATATTAGGAGGTAGGCAACGTGGCTCATCATATCTCTTGTGAAGGTGGCTTGTTGTTGCTTCTATCAGATCCCACAAGTCTTTCAAAATTGTTTTTCTTTACAGTATTGTTCTCATTTTATAAATTGTTTTAGTTTTATTCATTTTCCTTCCACATCTTTTCCTACTTAGGATTTTCTGCAATTCTCTTTTGTCATTTCTTTCAGTGCAATAGTAACGTATTATATTCATATATCAAATTTGTACAACCATTCCCCAACTGATGAATATTCTCCTCAGTTCTACTTATTTTCCCTTCCATCCCTCTTTTAATTCTTTTTGAGGATGAGGAAGTTTGATTTGTTCGTGATTATTCCCTCCTTAGGCTTATCTTCTTTCTTAACTTGCCCCTCTCCAAGTATTTTCATGTTAAGTTAGAAGTGTTTCTCCACCAAACTCTTTGAATGAAAAATACATTAATGCTACACACATTTACATGTAATCTTTGTGCCCGAGCAAGTTAATCTTTTCTTTAATGTTCTAATTTTATTTTATGTGCCGTTGAAATGAGCATAACAGTTTACAATTATGTAGTACTTCTTAAGTTTTATGAAACAAAGGGAAACAACCCCACAGGTAATAGTACACATAATATAATCCCTGTTTTACGGATAAATAAACTGAGGTTCAGCAACATTAAGGAACTTAGCTATGAACATGAAGATTCTTTAAAACTTGTAGAAAAAACTGATACTTTGAATATTCTTTCAGAGTTCTTATCAATTTTTTTAAAGTGTTTGTTTAAGACAGGCTCACAACTTAATCTTTTGTAAAAGGAAGAAACACAAGTCTATTGCTATCTCATGCTATATCTTCTTTCATTTAAAAAGAAAACAATTAAGCGCAACATAGGACTGAAGTGTTTCTTGTATTTACCTACATGTTAGAGACTATTTAGTGCTTAGTAATTTAAAAGAACAGGGATAGAATGATAGGAATAGACTAGCTCACTTATTTGCTAATACATATTTGCAAGGTAAGCATTGTTTCCTGAAGAGAAGCAGCTGGTGTCTAGACTTGCAAAAACCATACTTCCAACCATGATGCTTTCATCTAAGATGGTGTTCTGTTATAGTAATAGCAGTCCCAGCCCAGATTTTCCTACTACTGAGTGAAGAGTTGGCAAATATCCAGCCCATTTTGTACTTTAAAGACAACTTATTCTCATCATTCCATTCAAAGGAAGGAAAGTACAGGCTAACTTCAAATTTTTAGACTGATCATCATGGGTTGAAGCTGAAAAGGTGTATTGAGACCTTCTAAATATAGAGGAAATGTCTTGGGAAAGAATTCTAGTTGATTAGGTGGCATACTGATATCATGCAGGATCTGAGATCATGAAGATTTGGGCTTGAGTCTTGTTTGTAACACTTAACTCTATGGTATTGGGGAAGTTTCTTAACCTTTCTTAGTCCCTGTTTCCTCTTTAATAAAATGAGGATCGTCATAGCAAATATTTTCCAGGGCAGTTGTGAGGATCACAGACAATTAGGAGGTGGTGTCATGAGGACCCATCACAAATACTAAATCCTTTACTCTTTTCATTATACTGCTTTATCTGGTAATCTCATAAATTTAGTTATGCTAATGACTCTCCGATCAATTTATCTAGCCATAATCTCTCTGTTGATATCCAGTCTTTCATCTACAATTACCTATCAGACATCTTAAACTGTATGTCCAGTAGGCATCTTAAACTCAACCTGCTCCCAACTAAATTCATTGTCTCTCTCCAAGCCTCTTACCTTCCAAATTATTCCATTATTTCCAAGAGCACTGTATTAATTCCAATTTTTCAGGCTGCAAGTTACGTATCATCTTCAATTCTTCACTGTCTCTCACCACTCTTCCCTGGCTCTGCCATGCAATTTGTTGCCATAGCCTCTTGATTTCAGCATTGCAACATTTCTAGAATATACTCCCTTCTGTTTGAAACTTCCACCACCTTGGTGCAGGTCCTCATCTCCTCACACCTGAACAACTGTGATAGCTTTCTGCTTGGTCTGCATGCCACGAGTCTCTCCTTATTCAAGGCCTGCTTCTGCTGAGTTGTTAATGTGATTTTTGTAAAGCTCATGTCGGACCATGTCACTCCTTGTATTCAATAAACTTCCCTGCCTCGCTATCACCCACAGGATCATATACAAATCTTCTATTTCAGCATTCAAAATCCTTCATAGGATTTCCCTCAATTTTTCAGTATTCTTACACTTTATGCCCCCTAATGTCCCTCAATTTTTCAGTATTCTTACACTTTATGCCCCCTAATGTCCACATATTATTCAATCCACCAACAATGACCTCCTTGCTGTTCCTCAACCAAGATACTTCTTGAGTCTAGGCACTGCTTTTAGCTGTCCTCCAAAACTCGAATGCTTTTCCTCCTCATCTCTGCTTCCTTCCTTTCCCAGCTTCCTTCAAATCTAAGCTAAAATTCCACCTTCTATAGTGAGCCTTTCTATTCCCTCTTAATTCTAGCACCTTTCATCTGTTGATTATTTCCTATTTATCTTTTGTTATAGTTGTTCAGTCATTTCATTCCTGTCCAACTTTGTAACCCCACTTTGGGGTTTTTTAGTAAACATATGGGAGTAGTTTGCCATTTCCTTCTACAGTTTATTCCACAGTTGAGGAGCCGAGGCAAGTAAAGTTAAACGACTTGCCCAGACACAGGTTTTAAGTGTCTGAGACCAGATTTGAACTCATAAGGATGTTTTTCCGAATCCAAGCCCAGAGAGCTATCCATTGCACCAACTAGCTGCCCCAGATTTATCTTGTATTTTATAGCTTATTTATGCAAAGCTGTTTGCATGTTGTCTCCTCCATTAGTTTATAAGCTTGTCAGGAACTGTTTTTTGAGGTTCCTCATAATAGATGCTTAATGACTGCCTGTTTGCTGGCTGTGTGATGTTAGGCAAGTCATTGAGTCTATTCAGTCTCAGTCACCTCATCTATAAAATGGGGTTAATAATGGTACTTATCTCACAGGGTTGTTGTGATGATAAGGAGAGACAAAATGCATAAAAATTTTGCAAACTCTAAAGTACTATAAAATGGTAACAAGGTTTTAGTAATATTAGATATAATATAATATAATTATATTAGATATAATTAGATATAGTGTGTAAAGTTATTTTCAAAGTTAAAAGTTCATTACTACTATTATTGAATAGTAGGAAAACTGATCCTTCCCTTTCTGTCCTGCAAAAATCTCTGATTTCTAATCGCAAAATCACCAAAATACTGGTGTTGCTTTCTTTTGGTATCACATATGCTATTAAAAATTTGGTCACTTATTCTGAAGCTACAATCTTCAGATCAAGTTGAACATCAGTATGAGAGAGAATTCAAGCTGGCCCTCTAGTACAAAAGTCATGACATTTCATTCATAAAAACAGGACTCAAACACTGAAATTCACTGACTAGAATTTTGGCCACTCCAACAGAAACCATGTTGGGAGGGCTCTATGTAAACATTATGATGTGCCTAGGACAATTTTGGCTTTTGCCTAATTAAAACAATTTAGAAATCTTATTGTATTTTTCCAGTGATCTTAGAAGGAAAAATACTTTGAATACTGTAGGAAAATGGTGTGCCTAGAGAACCACCTCATGCATTCGGCAGATCTTTCATTTATTCAGTCACTTCATTCATTCTGAAAACAAACCATTTAATCCTCTGCTAAGACCTTAGGTTTGCACACTCCTTGGGTAACATGATAAAATGCTGGCCAGACATGATATGAGATGCTCACCATATAATTGTTGGATTGTTGGGGCAGACACTTTCATTTTCATTCCCTTTCTTGGAACTCTACCGTGATGAGAGTCAAAGATCCCACTGACTTCCCAGCTTGGCTTCAGGAGATGGCTTGTAGGGATCCATATATTTTGCAGCAACAACCAAGAGGTCAACAAAAATATTTCAATCATGTAATAAGCATCAGTATGTAGATTTACCAAAGTGAAATATCTATGATGTTTCATCTATTGCAGGACTGCAAAATCTACAAATCTATCCTCTCATTGCACAAATCCTTTTTTAAAGACTTATCAAAGAACAAGTACTGAATTATAGATTGTGGGTTAAAGTAGGTGGGACAGACTGCATAAAGTACTGGATGATATGCAAGACTTGGAGTCAAGGAGACCTAGGCTTTAAAACACTAGGCAAGTGGATTATTTACTTAAGTGAGACTCGCAAAGCAAGCTAACTGATGCAGGATTCAAATTCAGGTCTTCCTGACTCTAAGTGCATCACTCTATCCTCTGTACTACACAGCTGCTTCTAGATCTTTATAAACCTTAAAGAACCATATAAATTTCTCTTTCTCCTCCTCCTCCCATCCTTTTGTATTACTTATCTAGATACTGGAAAACAGTAACTGAAAGAGGATTTCTTAAATTATAATGTTAAACTGTTTCAATTACGTTCAAAGTTCACTTTAAGATCATATGGGACTTGAAAACAAAAAGCAACATCGTAAAACTCCACTTATTTCTGAGATAGTAATCAACTTACATTCTATACTTTTTGAGAATTATTAATATTGCTCCAAATTTGGGGGTACTAAGTAAACTGGAAGGGTCAGAGATCTTGTAAGGAAGATTACACTTATGAGATTTCTTCCTTTGAGTTTCATGCTATTCAAATCTACTACCCAATCAAAATCCTGGTAGTGGCTGTCTACAAACCCTCAGGAAACTTCCACCAATTAATTTGAATCCTGGTTTATGATTTTTCTCTCCTCCCCAACTCCTATTCTCGAAGTAGAGGACGTTAGCATACATATTGATTTTTTCTCAAATACTCTAAATGATAAGTTTCTCCACTTACTTTCCTCCATGAACTACTTCTCCAGGCCACTTGAGGCACACACAAAGAGTGATCCTTCCACTACTCAGAAATGTACTTCCATGTCTAAGAATTCTGAAGTTCTCTTATCTGATCATAATCTATTTGCTTTTCATCTCCCTGTCTGCCTTTTCTAACATAATCCTACTCTTCATCCTCACCATGACTTATAATCCCTTGACCCCTCAAGTCTCTCCCAGGCCATCTCTCCTACACTAACCTTTTCTCCCCATCTCAACTCTTTTGGTGATCCAATTCAACTCTACATTGTCCTCCTCTTTTGAATCCCTGGTCACCTTATCATATCATCACTTAGTCCCAGCCAAGTTTCAGCCTTTGATCACTCTCACCATTTGTAGCCTTCATGCCTATGCAGTGATGATGAATGAAGGTGGAGAAAATCATGCAATTGTTCCATGTGGATCAACTGCCAATTTGTCATATGACTTCAAATGGGTAACTCACTGAGGCTTATTGTGCCTCCCTTATTGACTCCCTATCTAACTCTCCACAGTTCAAAACTTTTTCATCCCTGTTGAAGCCTCCCGTGGCTCCTCCTTCCTTCATTGTCTTGATGGAGAATCTTACCTTATTCTTTACAGGAAAAATTGAGGTCACTCCCCATGAACTCCCTCTTCTCTCCTCTTCCCCATCTCCTTTCACTCAGTTGCCTTTTGCCTCTACCTTTGTCTCACATGAAGTGGTCACTAAGGCTAAGCTCTCTCCTTGTTCAAGTGATCCTATTCCATCTTGTCTCTTCTGACAGATTGCCCCTTTTGCCATCCCCAGTCTCTCACTTATTTTTTAATTCTCTCTCTCTCTCTCTTTCTCTCTCCCCTTCTTTCTACTGGCTTATTTGCTACTCCCTGAAAACATGCCCATGTCTCTCTCTCCTGTTATTAAAAAAAGAAACCCTCACTCCATCCTACTATCATTGATATCATCCTATTTTTCTTTTGACACTAAAATCCTCAAAAAACTATTTATTATAGATACCTCCACTTTGTCCCCTCTCACTCTTTTACAGCGTGGTTTCTGACTTTATCATTCCACCAAAACTGCTGTCTCTAAAGTTGCTGGTGACCTCTCAGTTGGCAAATTCAATGGCCTTTTCTCAATCCTCATTCTCCTTGGATTCTCTGAAGACCTTAAATCTGTTATGGCCTCTTTAATACTCTCTTTTCTCTAGATTTTCAGGACATCATTTTCTCCTGGTTTTTCTCTTATCTGACTGCTACTTCTTTGTGTCATTTATTGTCTTTTAGACATCTTGAACTGACTGTTCAGGAAACATCTTAAACTCAATATGTTAAAACTGAACTCTTAAACCTTCCTCTGCTTTCTTACCTTCCATATTACTGAGGAGTACAACATCATCTTCCCAGTCCCTCAGGTTCACAAACTGAGTTATACCAAATCCCTCACTATCTCTCACCACTCATATCCAAAGTCTGTCAATTTCACTTTTGCATCACTTCTCAGATATGCCCCCTTTTCTTCTCTGACATTGCTACCATTCTAGTGTAGGCCCTCAATACCTTATACCTTGATTACTACAGTAACTTGCTGGCAAGTCTTCCTGCCTCAAATCTCTCGCTCCTCCAATCCATTCTCTATTCAGTCACTAAAAGTCAGGTCCCATCATGCCACTTCCATATTCAACAAACCCCAGTGGCTTCCTTTTATCTGCAGGAGCAAATATAAAATTCTGTGCCTGACTTCTAAACACCTTAATAACCTAGTCTCCTATCTTTCCAGTATTTTTGCAACTTACTGTGATACATACTTTCTAATCCAGTGACACAGACCTTCTGGCTATTCCACTAACAAGATACTCTGTTCTGTAGCCCTAGATACTTTTATTTTCTGGCTGTCTCCATTTCTGGAAGGCTCTCTCTCCTCTACTCCAACTACTGACCTCTTTGGCTTCCTTTCCTACAACTAAAATCTCATCTTCTACAGCAAGCATTCTCTAACCCCTTAATGTCAGTATTTTTCCTCTTTTATCTACTATTTATACAGCATATAACTTGATTTGTATATATGTTTGCGAATTGTCTCCCACATTAGATTGTAAACTCCCTGAAGGCAGGCATTATCTTTTTTCCTCTTTTTGTATTTCCAATTCATGGCACAGTGTCTGACATATAGTAAGCACTTATAAAAGTTCATGGAATTGGAGGAAATTGAATTGAAATCTCTACCCCAATATTATAGACAAAAGAGAGTCAGAGAAAGTCATTTAAGGTTCAACAAAGCAATCAAACTTTTCCATGCTCTTCTGAACTGAATCTGAACTTTAAGTCTTGAGTAATTCATTCCTGGAAAGAATGGCAGGTTAGGACAAAGGGAGGAGGGAGAAGGCTGCACAGTGTGTTGGGATTTCAAATACAGGCTTTAATGGGAGCTTTGATTTTGTCTGGGACTTCCTTTAAAAACAGACAAATTAACAAACCTTTGAGCAAACTGCAGAAGGGACCTTGGGCAACTATCCTTTACATAAGGTGAGACTGGGGGATATGTAGAAACCAAGAAGACTTTTGAAGCCTGTCTTTGGGGGAAGAGAGACTTGAGGGAGAGAGTTATTGTCAATAACGATCTATAAGTTGTAAAAAAAATAGTCTGCATGAAAAGAGCTGAATTCCAGCTATTTGGGGACTGGTGTTGTTTGTTTATTATAGAGGTCCTTTGCTCTTTTTCTTGTTTCTGCCTGGCCCTTTTGCTACCTAATTAACCTTTCCACCAGCAAAGGTCAGTGATTGGGGTATTTTTGAGATGAAGATCATAACAGTTAATTTTGCTATTTTGTGATATTTTAGTGGCAGCTGGGATAAGAAAAGAGGTTGGAGAACTGTTTCAACTGAGGCTGTAGATATTCATGCATTTTTATTACCTATACTTTGGCTGTCATCCATAGCTCTTCAGTTCTCCAGACTCACAAATAATCAAAGTTGGGTCATAAATAAAAGTCCTCCTAGGGAAATGTACTTCTTCCTTCTCAGCCCACCTGCTCATGTTGTCATGGAATTTCTCCTTTGCCTGAACTGAGTTTTATGTCGTCATATCTCTCATAAAAGGTAGTGGTGGTTGGGAGTAGGGGATTAGGGAAAGGGGTGCTATTGTGAAATAACAAAAGGGAGCATTTAATGGCTCTGACTTACAGAAATGTGGCCAGATGAGTTTGGCCAGTTGGGGTCAGTTAAGCCTCCCTTGACACAGGCCATTAGTAATATTTTCCATGGGCTAATCACAACAATGGAAAATCTGCCACATCTGGTTGTACCTCTAATACCTATGCAGCTTGTCATGATTTCTAAGATCTTGATATGAAACAGTACCATGGCACTGAGTGATAGACTGCTAGTGAGGAAAGAAGGGGCTTTTGTTCCAGAGGAGAGAAGAATTGGCTATTCCTGTTTCCCCTCTATTCTTCCTTCTGATCCATTTTGTTAGATTATTTCATCTTGATCCAAAGGGATTGTATGTGTGTGTGTGTGTATGTGTGTGTGTGTGTTGTTTTTCTTCACTCCTTCTTTCCTTGTCCTTAGAGCAATCATTACCTAACCTCCAACAAAAGCCATCTCGTATCACTTGTGGGCAGCACATTTTCCCACTAAGAGTTATGGTTGGCTAGATAAGCTCCTTTGAAGGCTAAGAAAACAGTTCTGGAAGATTGATGATTCCAAGAAACCTTCACTGACTTAAAGAACTCATTCTTTCCTTATTCTTTCTTTATGACTTCAAAGATTTATGAAGGCTATGTTGAGCACAGCATAATTATCCCAAGCCACATCTTTGACATTAATATTGAAGAGGGATATTATAAAGTGCCTATCAATGATGCAAACTAATGGATTGCTTCAATGGAGTTTTTTATAGGCTACAGGAATTGAGGCAATGTGTCCTACTTAAGTACTGTTATCTAAATAGTGACATTGACATGGAATATCACATTTCTATACTGCTAGGTGAAGACTAAATGAAATCTGGTGGAAAGGTTCAAAGAATCACATTCTTTTCTTGAATTTATGACAAAATATCTATGAGGACTTTGTCAAATCACTTTGTGCCTTGTTTTCTCCATCTGTTAAACAGAGATGATAACGTCTGTCTCAGAGGAGAATCAAATGGAATAATATATGGGCTATTGGTGCCTAGGGGTAGAGAGGTTTCAAAAGTGAAGCATATATTCAACTATAAGGAATTATTATTCTATCATTATTTTCATATTTATCATCATTAGACTGTTAGTTCCCAGACATCAGGGACCTTTTCCTCCTTCCTTCACTTTCCTATCACTTAGCAGAATTACTGGTATAAATTAGGAACTTAATAAATATTTTTATTTCATCATCATCATCATCATCATCATATTTATCATCAGAAAGCTGCACAGACATTAAGACAGAAAACCTAGGTTCAAGTCCTAACTTGAATTTGTCAGCTATGGTGAACTCTGAAATTCTTCTAATCTTCAGTTTCCTCGTCTGTTGATAATCTTAATGGTTTCAACCTTACAAAATTGTGAATGAAAGATTTTGGAAGGTTGGAATAAAAATAAATGTTACATCATGAGCAGCATTGCCTCTTGCAACCCAAAGTGGCTAATTGGACAAACAATCAATTTTTCCTTTCTCTCGCAGCCCAAATGTACCTCCTACTTCAATAGAAGGCAAGTCATTCTATTTCTCACATTTTTTTTTAATGTTTAAAGACTATC
>JAQQSK010008601.1:0-13441 GCA_028658325.1 Potorous gilbertii
CTGCTGGTTCTCAGGTGGCGGCAGGGCCGCCTCTCAGGCTCAGTTCCCTCAGGGGGTTTATACAGAGATCCTTTGTAGTGGAGCTGGGGTGGAGCTCCAGCCCACTCTGGGAGTCTCTGGCTGAGCTGCCTCTGCCTCTGGCCGAGCTGCCTCAGCGTCTGCCGCAGCGGCCGCTTCCCAGGGGGTCCGAGTCCCGGAGATCCCCCGCTCCCCTCTCAGCCCGTCTCTCTCACTGACCTGTGAGTCTGTGGGTGGTGGGACCTTCGCGGCCGCCCGGAGATTCAGGTCCCTGCCGTCTTCTGGGCTCTGCTCGCTCCTCTCAGTGCCGCGTGGCCGGGGCAGGGGAGGGGAGTGCTCAGCTGGGCAGGGCTGTGCTCTTGTCCAGGGTACCTTTGCGGTCAGTTTTTCAGTGCTCTCTGCAGCAGAAATCTCCTTCACTGTGTTGCTACGCGGCTTCCACTGTTCCAGACTTTGTCAGGAGTTCTTTTTACAGGAAATCTATGGGCTGTGGGTTCGGACCTAGCATAGGTGAGTCTTTCTACTCCGCCATCTTGGCTCCGCCCCGCAAACACTTTTCCAAACACCGACGCTCCATATTGATCTATTTTTGTGTTCTCATTCTTGTAATGATCTCTCTCTCCTTTTCTCCTTTCCTCTCTCCTCCATCCTCTCTCTCCCTTCTCTGTCTCTCTCCCCTTTTATCCCTCTGTTCTCTATCTCCTCTCCCATACCATCTCCCTCTTCCTCTCCCTTTCTTCTCTGGTCCATTTAAACCTCCAAATGCAATAATAGAAAGTGATCAAAGTTTATATTCCTAGTTCCTTATATCCTTTTTGCTATATTTTCCCCATGATCTACTCACTTGCCTAGGGACCAAGTACCTTCAAACTAATCCTGGGTCAAGATCATGGTTGAGTGGAAAAGGCAATAGAGTTAGCGTCCAAATACCCATGTTCCAACCTTGGTTCTGCTACTTGGCATCTGTGTCACCTTGGACCCTTGACCTCTTTGGGAGTAAGTTATTACTTTGTCAGAAAGCAAAAAAAGTTCCTTTCTAAGCTTTAAAACTGATTGGGACCTAGTTGTTATTCACAGATCATCTCATCAAAGTTTTCATTAGTCTTCATATGAATAAGATCATCAAATGTTAGATCTTTTCTGAAGGAAATGTCCAATCTTAAACAAAGAACAAAAAAGCTGAAAAAGCAGGCTTTTAGCACTTGGAGAGAATGCTTACTAAAATCAGAAAAACAGTTTCTATTTTAACACAGTTCCTGGGTCACTCAACTAAAGGAGGAAATGACCTAGTTGATGTATCAAGTCCATAACTTCCATCAAACTAAGTTTTCTGCTTTCTCCTCTGTGTGTAATTATACTCAAGTTAGGGGATGTGGAGTCAGTCATGGAAGGGTTGCTTGCAAATGAAGCCAAGGATGCAATTTACTAATTCCCTGGCAAATGCAATGAAGCAAAGAGTTATCTCTAATGGTCTCCACTACAATCTGTGTGGATTAAAAGGAATAATAGGTGGAAGATGAGCAGAATAGGGGGAAAGGAATAACGAGGCCAAGTAACTGAGACCCAGACTGGAGAAATGATTCACTCAGTGGTCAGAGAAGTCTAGGTAGAATACATAACTCCCTATTTGATGTAATTTCAAGAGTTCTAGGCAAGAACTTATATCAATAACACTCCCCTTCCCCACCACAGTCCCTGAAAATTAACCACTAGAAAGTCTTTTTGAAGACATAGTGATCTTCCAGAGCCCATTGGGACAACAAGAGCATCCCATAGTAAGACCTGCATTTTAAGAAGATCCCTTTAACAGCTGAGTGGAGGATGGGTTGGAGTGGGAAGAGATTTGGGGGAGACCAAGCAGCAGACAGTTGCGTCACTGTAGGCAGCCAACTCCTTTAATATAAGACCAGACCTTCTGTCACACTTCCCGACCATGACTTCTAACTCTCCTTCAGTTTCCTCATCTGTGAAAGATAGAGAATTGCCTGCTTTCCTTTTTTTAATTTTAATTATTTATTTTTTAGTTTTCAACATTCATTTCCACAAGATTTTGAGTTACAAATTTTCTCCCCACCTCTCCCCTCCCCCAACCCAAAACACCATGCATTTTGATTACCCCTTCCTCCAATTTGCCCTCCCTTCTATCACACCCCTCCCTTCCCTTATCCCCATCTTCTCTCTTCTCTTGTAGGGAAAGATCAATTTCTATACTCCATTACCTGTATTTCTTATTTCCAAGTTGCATGCAAAAACAATTCTCAACATTCGTTCCTAAAACTTTGAGTTCCAACTTCTTTCCCTTCCTCCCTCCCCACTCATCCCCACTGAGAAGGCAAGCAATTCAATGTAGGCTACATTGTATATGTATATAGTTTTGCTTAAGACTTCCATAATAGTCATGATGTGAAAGACTAACTATATTTCCCTCCATCCTATGCTGACCTCCATTTATTCTATGCTCTCTTTTGACCTTGTCCCTTCCCTAAAGTATTTACTTCTAATTACTCCCTCTTCCCATTTGCCCTCCATTCTATCATCCCCCTTGCCTCACTTATCCCTTTCTGTCCTACTTTCTTGTAGTGTAATATAAATTATCATACAAAATTGAGCGTGCATATTATTCCCTCTATAAGCCAAATGTGATGACAGTAAGGTTCACTTTTTTCCCTCTCACCTTCCCCTCCATTGAAAAAGTTTTTTCTTGCCTCTTTTATGAGAGATAATTTGCCCCATTCCATGTTTCTCTTTCTCCTCCCAATAATTTCGTCTCTCATCACTTAATTTTATTTTTTTAAATATCAACCCTTCCTATTCAACTCACCCTGTGCCCTCTGTGTGTGTGTGTGTGTATGTGTGTGTGTGTAATCCCTCCAACTACTCAAATAGTGAGAAAAGTTTCAAGAGCTACAAATATCTTTTCATGTAGGAGTGTAAACAGTTCAACTTTAGTAAATCCCTTATGATTTCTCTTTCTTATTTACCTTTTCATGTTTCTCTTGATTTGTGTTTGAAAGTCAAATTTTCTATTCAACTCTGGTCTTTTCATCAAGAATGCTTGAAAGTCCTCTATTTCATTGAATGACCATTTTTCCCCTGAAATATTATATTAAGTTTTGCTAAGTAGGTGATTCTTGGTTTTAATGCTAGTTCCTTTAACTTCTAGAATATCATGTTCCAAGCCCTTTGATCCCTTAATGTAGAAGCTGCTAGATCTTGTGTTATCTTAATTGTATTTCCACAATACTCGAATTGCTTCTTCTGACTGCTTAAAATATTTTCTCCTTGATCTGGGAACTCTGGAATTTGACTACAATATTCCTAGGAGTTTTTTTTTTTCATTTCCCTTTCAGGAGGTAATCTGTGGATTCTTTCAACATTTATTTTATCTTCTAGTTCTAGTACATTAAGGCAGTTTTCCTTGATAATTTCATGAAAGATGATGTCTAGGTTATTTTTTGATCATGACTTTCAGGTAGTCCCATAATTTTTAAATTGTCTCTCCTGGATCTATTTTCCAGGTCAGTTGTTTTTCCCATGAGATATTTCACACTATTTTCCATTTTGTCATTCTTTTGGTTTTGTTTTGTGATTTCTTGGTTTCTCAGAAAGTCATTAACCTCCATCTGTTCCATTCTAATTTTGAGAGAACTATTTTCTTAAGTGAGCTTTTGAACTTCCATTTCCATTTGGATAATCCTGCTTTTGAAAGCATTCTTCTCCTCATTGGCTTTTTGAACCTCTTTTGCCAATTGAGTTAGCCTATTTTTAAAGGCATTACTTTCTTCAGGATTTTTTGAGTCTCTTTTAGCAAGCTGTTGACTAGCTTTTCATGATTTTCTTTGCATCTCTCTCATTTCTCTTCCCAATTTTTCCTCCACCTCTCTTACTTGATTTTCAAAATCCTTTCTGAGCTGTTCCATGGCCTGAGACCATTACATATTTATTTTGGAGGTTTTGGAGGCAGAAGTCTTGACTTTTACATCTTCCTCTGATGGCATGCATTGTTCTTTATCATCTGAAAGGGTGGAAGAAAATACATGTTCACCAAGAAAGTAGCCTTCTATAGTCTTATTTTTCCCCCTTTTTGGGCATTTTCACAACTAATAAGTTGACTTTTGAGTTCTTTGTCAAGAAGGATATACTCTGGGGACCTATAAGTTCTCAGTTCCATCATGGTTGCACAATCAAGGGAGAGGAGTTTACTCCTCTTCTGGCCTGTGCTCTGGTGTGGGAGCAAACATAAGCACTCTTCTGCCCAGGATCTGTGAGTAGAATTCCCTCTGCATGTCCTCCATCAGCTCCACCAGTTAGCACTCTTCCTCACTCCAGGACCAACACTCAGAGCTGAGACCTAGATCAGCAGTTTGATTCCCCCAGGCTCTTTAGATTGAGGGTTACAAAAATGGATGCTGCCACTGCCTGAAACTAGGACTAGACCACGTTCCCTTCTCACTCAGGTGAAAGAAGTTTCTCACTGACCTTTGAAGCTGTCTTTGGTGTTTGTCACTTGAGTAATTTGGGAGCTGCAGCTACTCTCTGTGATTCTGCCCCCTGAGGCCTGCTCCAATCCTGTCCCTGCATGCTGCATGGCCAAGGCTGGGCTGTGGTTCTTGGGCTGTGCTCCACTCTGACAGACCTTTCCTGTTGACCTTGGAGACTGTCTTGGGCATTTCTTGGGAAATTTATTTCACTTTGTCATTTTGTGACTTCTGCTATTGTAGAATTTGTTTAGAGTCATTTTTTACAGGTATTTCATGGGCTATGGGGAGAGAGCTTGTACAGGTCTTTCCTTCTACTCCACCATCTTGGCTCTGCCCCCCCGAATTGCCTGCTTTCTAATAAACTTTTTCTGTTGGTAGCAATGGTGGTTGGGTCAGGATCAAAAAATCTGGAGGTGCCTGGAGCTGTTCAGAACAGAGTACAAAGCTTTGTATTACATGGAATTGGCAGAGTTCAGAGGATAAGTTCAATCAAAAGCAAGAGAGGGGAATAAGAAAGTCAAGATGGGGCATATTGCCCTTCAGAAATAGCTTTACGAAATAAAATTCAGGTCAGAGAAATGCATACCAGGTCTCCCCATGTGTATATATATATGTATACATATATATATGCATGTGTGTATGTTTATGTGCATGTGTGTATGTATATATGTATAAGTATGTGTATATATGTAGTATGTTCACTATATGTGTGTGTGCATGTGCATGTGTGTGTGTGTGTGTGTGTGTGTGTGTGTGTGTGTGTGTAGTGGAAGCCAGGTCTCCCCATGTTTATGCATACATATATACATACACACATTTGTGTATGGGTGTATGTATACATATATGATGCAATATTATATATAATATATTAGAGGCCTTTACTGTGTTCCTTGACAGTTCACAATTGAGTTGTGTGAAATTAAAGTAGAGAGAAGAGTGGCTCTCAATAAATATAAATGAGGCAGCCTGCCAAGTTTACCCTCAGAGCTTTCCAAGCTCCAGCTCCCAGCCATATCAGAGACACCAAAATATGCCTTTTTCAGAAAGCATTTGGCTTTATACTTCTGGTAATACCATTCACAAGGAAGTGTATAAAGAGAGAGAAATAGACTTTAGGCTCCTGGGATTACTCTGGGAGCCAAAGTAGTGCTGACTAAGACATGTGCAAGTTCTTAAAGTTAAGGACATACCAAGAGGAAGGCCAGAAAAGTCCCATAAGGAAAATCAGTGCATTGGGACAGACAAAGTACTGGATCACCTGGGTTCAAATTCTGATTCTGCTCCTGACTATCTATGTATCTTCATTCAAGTCATCTGCCCTCTCTGAGACTCAGTTTCTCTATTTTTAAAATGATGGGTTGATTTGAATGAATGCATTCTGGTTCTAAATTTTGCAAATAGTCATCTCTAAGTCTAGATTCTTAAATTTTATTCATCTCCTTAACATGAATTTGACTTAGTTGCTGCCAAGTGGCTCTGAGGAAGATTCTGGGAAGGCCCAAGGAGGCAAATATCTATAGAGTAGGTCCCATGGTCTTCTGAGTGTGGTTTCTTATTGTCTGTCTCACTTTGAGTCTGCTTCTCTGTCTCTTTCTCTATGTCTTTTCTTCCTTTCTCTATCTTTCTCTATGTATTTATATATGTTTCTGTGTGTGGTTCCAGGAGTACCCTCCCTTTCCCAGATGCTGGAATGGATCCTTTAGACAGGACTTTCTTAAGCTTAGGGTACTCTGTAGATCTTTTGCTCTTCAAAGTCTTAGTTTAGAACCTCCTACCAATATGTTTGCCTTTAGAAGTCAGAGGACACAATTTGAACACTTTTTTTGTATCACAGAAAAGGAGAACACCTTAAGCCTTTATTAATTGATAGGAAGTGCTTGTATTTAATATAGTGATTACACAAACTCCATTAAGAAGAGGCCTTCTATCATCTGCAGCAGAGTTGGTGACAGGCTACCTGCCTTGGACTGATCCTGTTACTCCCACTCATAGTAGATACAATATGAAGTTCAGGTGCTCTCCATAGTTCTTCAAGCAAGTAAACAATTCATTCCCCATAAATTATATGCCAAAGCTTGTGTTAGATGCTGTGGAAGACATGGAGAAGTCTAAGACAGGATGCCTCCCTTGGAGAAAACTCTCCAAATATGTCTAGAGGTGAAAGAATCAACCCAGAAGCACTGAAATACTAATAATAGGCCAGGCAGGGAATATTGCTTGTTAAATGATAGTCTGCTTGCAAGAGCTTCTGAAAATGGGATTCTGGTTCTGGGAGGCAAGATGGTGGAATGATCAGTAATTGCTGTCTCTTTCCCTTTGTTGACCTTGGTAAGCCCACATAATATCTCCCCTGGAAAAATCCTGGAATAGTGGGAGCAGCAGAAGGGGTAAACAGTCTCTTAGCCCATGAGGCTAGGAAAATCACTAAGGAGGGTTTCTCTTGCTGTGGCTGAAGAGGACCAGTGCAGGACCATAACTGTCCCAGACAGCCACACCTCAGCAAACCAGGAGAAGATCCTGAGCCCCCACGGGGTTGAAGCCCACAACCACCAACACCAGGACCCCAGGTGTGACTCAGCACCCCAGGGGAATTGGGAAGACACTAGCCAAGATGGGATCACCAACCACTGAGCTTGCCTATGCTCTAGCTCAGCAGAGGAGGTCTCCTATGACCAGACCACCCTTCCCCAACACTTAACACAGCCAGCTCCAGGGTAACTCCAGGGAAACTCAGAAAGACTTCACTTAGCCTCTGCTTTGGCATATCAACCAGTTCAGCACTAGGTAAGCTACAGCATTCTAGCCTCTAACTAAAAGAACCACAGACCTCAATACTCAAAGCCTCAAATTCTAAGCACAAGAATGGTAGAACAGAGCACACTGTGCCCCAGAAGCAGAGATCTAATTTAAAACCCAGGAAAAGGGTGATTACCATGAGTAAGAAGCAAACCAGAAAAGAAAAGAACATAGACTCTTTCTATGGGGACAAAGACCAAAACACAAATACCAAAGAGGTCAGCATTGAGACTGTACTCCCATATGAAACTTCAAAAGGGAATATGAACTGATTTGTAACACAAAGAGCCTTATTGGAAGAGCTCAGGAAGGAATTTAAAACCCAAATTAAAGAAATAGAAGAAAAACTGGTCAGCGATTTTAAAAATATGAGAAAAGAATTCATTGAAGAGAGCAGCTCCTTAAAAAGGAAAACTGGACAAATGGAAAAGGAAGTACAAAAGTTAACTGGAGAAAATAAGTCCTAAAAAGGAACAATTGTATAGATGGAAAAGAATAGGCAAAAGTTAACTGAAGAAAAAAATTTGATAAAAATTAGAATCAGGCAAGTAGAAGCTAATGAATCTATGAGACATCAAGAATCAGTCAAACAGAATCTAAAGAATGAAAAGATAAAAGAAAATGTAAAATATCTAATTGAAAAAACAACTGACCTGGAAAAGAGATCCAGGAGAGAAAAATCTAACGATTATTGGTCTACCAGAAAACCATGATGAAAAAAAGAGCCTCGACAATATCATTCAAGAAATCATCAAGGAAAATTGCAGAAGTCCTAAATCCAGAGGGTAAAATAGTCGTTGAAAGAATATACCTTTCACCTCCTGAAAGGGACCACAACCTAAAAACACCAAGGAATATCATTGCCAAATTCTAGAACTATCAATGAAGGAGAAAATACTGCAGGCAGGCAGAAAGAAACAATTCAAATATTGAAGAGCTACAGTCAGGCTCATACAGGATCTTGAAGCTTCTACATTAAAAGATCAGAGGAATTGGAATGTGATATTCCGTAAAGCAAAGAAGCTGGAACTACAAACAAGGATTAATTACCCAGAAAAACTGAGGACAATATTGCAGACAAGGAGATGGACATTCAATAAAATAAGAAATTTCCAGACCTTCCTGATGAAAATGCCAGAGGTCAATAGAAAATTCAGTCTTCCAAAGCAACTCTCAGGAGAGGCATAAAAAGGTAGCCAGGAAAAAACCTTATTATTTAATATGAGCAAACTGCTTACATCCCTATAAGGGAAGAAGATACTTGTTAATTTTGAGACTTGCATATTTATTATGACATGTAAAAGGGATGTACATAGATAGAAGGGAGTGAATATAAAATAAATTATGTGATGATGAAAGTGTGAGTTAAAGGTGTAGAGGGATTGCAGTAGGAGATGTGAAAAGAAGGAGGCAGAAAAAATAAATTACATCTCGGGAAGAGGCACAAAAATATATTACAATAGAGGGAAAGAACAGAGGGAGATGAGCATTATTTCAGAGGTACTCTCATCTGATTGGATTCAAGGAGGGAACAACAAACTCAGTTAAGTATAGAAATACAACCAGCTCTATAGGCAGTAAGAGGGGAAGGGGGAAAGGAAAGGGAGGCTAAAAGGGAGGGAAGAAGTAGTACGGGAGAAGGGATTAAAAGGGAGGGGGGGTTGAAAGAAGGGAGGGAGGACTGAGGGAGGTGGTGGTCAAAAATTAAAACTATTGTGGAAGGGAAGGTAGAAGGGAGAACTTTTATGCTTTTAAGTATAAATGAAGTGAGGGGGAAAGGGAATGGAGGGAAAACTGCAGATAGTAATCATAACTGTGAATGTGAATGGGATGAACTTTCTCATAAAACAGAGATGGATAGCAGAATGGATTAAAAAATCATAATCCAACAATATGTCATTTAAAAGAAACACATTTGAAACGAGGGGAAACAAAAAGTGTAAAGGTAAAAGGTTGGAGAACAATATATTGTGCTTCAGCTGATGTAAAAAAAGCAGGGGTAGCAGTCCTCATCTCAGACAAAGCAAAAGGAGAAATAGATCTGATCAAAAGAGATAAGAAAGGAAACTATATCCTACTAAAAGGCACCATAAACAATGAAGTAATTACATTACTAAACATATATGTTGCATATTCTTGGAGGAGGAGTGAAGGGAGTTACAGGAAGAAATAAGTGGCAAAACTATACTAGAGGGAAACTTCAACCTCTCCCTCTCTGAACTAGATAAATCTCACCTCAGGATAAACAAGAAAGAAGTTAAGGAGGTGAATAAAACTTTGGATAAGGTAGATATAATAGTTCTCTGGAGAAAACTGAATAGGGATAGAAAGGAATATGCCTTTTTCTCAGCAGTACATGGCACATATACAAAATTTGACCATGTACTAGGTCATAAAAACCTCACAGTCCAGTGCAGAAAGACAGAGATAGTCAAAGCATCCTTTTCTGAACCTAATGCACTAAAAATTATATGTAATCAAAGGCCATGGAAGATAAACTGAAAATTATTTGGAAACTAAATAATCTAATCCTAAACAATGAATGGGTTAAACAACAAATGATAGAGACAATCAACAACTTCATTCAAGAGAATGACAAAAATGACACAACCTATCAAATGTTATTTGATAATGCAGAAGCAGTTCTTAGGGAAAGTTTTATAACTTTGAAAGCCTACATGAATAAAATGGAGAAAGAGGAGATCAATGAATTGGGCATGCAGCTGAAAAAGCTAGAAAAAAGAGTAAATTGAAATTTCCCAAATAAATACCAAATTAGAAGTACTGAGGAGTGATTAATAAAATTGAAATTAAAAAAACTATTGAACAAATAAATAAAAGTAAGAGTTGGCTTTATGAAAAAAGCAACAAAATTGATAAACCTTTGGTCAATTTGATTTAAAAAGAGAAAGAAGAAAACAAAATTACCAATATCAAAAATTAAAAGGTTGAACTAACCTCCGATGAGGAGGAAATTAAAACAGTAATTAGAAATTACTTTGCCCAACTGTATGCCTATAAATTAGGCAATCTAAATGAGATGGATGATTATTTAAAAAATATAAATTGCCCAGATTAACAGAAGAGGAATTTGAGTACTTAAATAACCCCATCTCATAAAAAAAATTGAACAAACCATTAATGAACTTCCTAGGAAAAAATCTCCAGGGTCAGATGGATTTACAAGTGAATTCTATCAAACATTTAAATAACAGTTAATTCCAATACCGTACAAACTATTTGGGAATATTGCCGAAGAAGGGGTTGTACCAAATTCTTTTTATGACACAAATATGGTTCTGATACCTAAACCAGGAAGTGCCAAAACAAAGAAAGAATATTATAAACCAATTTCTCTAATTAATATAGATGCAAAATTTTTAAATAAGATATTAGCAAAAATAATATAGCAACTTATCACAAAAATAATACATTATGACCAGGTAGGATTCATACCAGGAATACAGGTTTAGTATTAGAAAAACTATTAGCATTATTGATCATATCAACAGTAAAACTAACAGAAAATACATGATTATCTCAAAAGATACAGAAAAAACCTTTGATAAAATACAACAACCATTCTAAATACAAATACAGCATTCTATTATATTGAAAACACTGGAATGCATAGGAATAAACTGAACTTTCCACAAAATAATAAGCAGTATCTACCTAAAACCATTAGCAAACATTATATGCAATGCAGAAAAGCTAGATGCATATCCAATAATATCAGGGGTGAAACAAGAATATCCATTATCACCACTGTTATTCAATATGGTATTAGTGGTTTCTGGAGGAGAAGTGAGGCTGTTGGCCTGCACAGCCCTCCCTCAATAAAAACAAAGTCAAATGCAAGTCATGTCATCATTTCTCTGATGGCATGGTCTTCTTTAGCAACAAGGGATGAACACAATCCTGTGAGTAGACCCAGCTGGCTGAATGGGGACCCAGCTACCTGGGTAACTCAGCTCTTCCTGTCCTGTCTCCTCTCCTCTTCTTCCTTCTCCTCTCCAAAGGATGATAAATTTGGATGGTCAAAAAAGATGCCCAAATGACTAGGTTTTACTGGCTAGTTTGTTTCTTTCCCTCCCCTTCCTTCCCCTTCCCTCCGCTTCTCTCTCCTTCCCTTGCCTTCCCTGTCCTTCCCTTTCCTTCTCTTGTTCTATCCTGTCCTTTCTCAAAACCTTAAACTTATTGCACTCTGAAGCTGGGACTCCAATGGGTCCCTGCCTAAGGGCTCTTCTGGACCCTCCTAGATTTAGAGTGATTATCAATAATAACTGTTGCTGTTTTCCTCCCAGCATGATGTGTTTCTTTTTCTTGGTCTCATTAAAGGGGACATGCCCTGGCTACTTCTTAACCAATTCTATTCAATGAATGGGTGTGGCCTTACCCTAAGTGAGGTCTAAAGGGGCCAAGGTCTCCCAGGGCATCCTGGGTCATCTCCAGTCATCCTGATGAATATCTGGTCACTGGATTCATATGACCTTGGAGGAGAAGTGAGACTGGTGACCTGCACAGCCCTCTCTCACTCAAAATAAAGTCAAGTGCAAGTCACATCATCACTTCTCTGATGGCATAGTCTTCTTCAGCAACCAAGGATAAGCACAAGAAATACTAGCTGCAGCAATAAGAGAAGAAGACATAATAGAAGTAGACATCATAAAATATCTGGGAGTCTACCTGACAAAACAAATCCAGGGACTATATAAACACAATTACAAAACTCTTTTCACACAAATAAAGTCAGATCTAAGTAAATGGAAAAACATCAGTTGCTCATGCGTAGGCATAGCTAATATAATAAAAATGACAATTCTATCTCAATTTACTTATCCAGTGCCATACCAATCAAACTACCAGATAATTATTTTCAAGAGCTAGAAAAAATAATATCAAAATCCATTTGGAAGAACAAACCGTCCAGAATATCAAGGGAACTAACGAAAAGAAATGCTATGGAAGGTGTGCTAGCCCTACCAGATCTCAAATTGTATTATGAAGCAGCAATCATCAAAACCACTTGGTATTGGCTAATAAACAGAGCAGTAGACCAGTGGAATAGGTTAGGTACTTAAGACACAGTAGTTACTGACAATAGCAATCTATTGTTTGATAAACCCAAGGACTCCAGCTTCTGTGATAAGAACTCACGGTTTGACAGAAATTGCTGGGAAAACTAGATAACAGTGTGGTGGAAATTGGGCATAGACCAAAGCCTGACACCATACACAAGAATAAAGTCCAAATGGATACATGATCTAGGTATAAAGACGAATCCTATAAACAAATTATGGGAGCAAAGAATGGTATATTTGTCAGATTTATAGAGAATGGAGAAATTTTTGACCAAACAAGATAAAAAGCACATTATGAAGTACAAAATGGATAATTTTGATTACATTAGATTGAAAAGTTTTTTTGTTGCTATTTTTAATATAAATCTATTTAACTTTTTACATTCATTTTCACAAAATTTTGGGTTCCAAATTTTCTCACCATTTATCCCCTCCCCCCACCTCAATACACTGAGCATTCTAATTTCCCCTGTCACCAATCTGCCCTCTCTTCTAGCAACCCTCGTTTCTCTTGTCCCCATCTTCTCTTTGTCCTGTAGGGCCAGATAATTTTCTATTCCCCGTTACCCGTATTTCTTATTTCCTAGTAGCAAGAACAATACTCAACAGTTGTTCCTAAAACTCTGAGTTCCAACTTCTCCCCATCCCTCCCTCCCCACCCATTCCCTTTGGGAGGGCAGGCAATTCAATACAGGCCATATCTGTGTAGTTTTGCAAATGACTTCCATAATAGTCGTGTTGTGTAAGACTAACTATATTTCCCTCCATCCTATCCTGATCCCCATTGTTTCTATTCTCTCTTTTGATCCTGTCCCTCCCTGAGGGTTGATTTCAAATTGCTCCCTCCTCCCATTGCCCTCCCTTCTATCATCCCCTCATCCCTGCTTATCTCCTTCTCCCCCACTTTCCTGTATTGTAAGATAGGTTTTCATACCAAAATGAGTGCGCATTTTATTCCTTCCTTTAGTCGAATGTGATGAGAGTAAACTTCATGTTTTTTTCACTCAGCTCTCCTCTTTTTCCCTCCACTTAAATGTCTCCTGCTTGCCTCTTCTATGAGAG
>JAQQSK010008602.1:0-13440 GCA_028658325.1 Potorous gilbertii
ATTATAAGAGGTCTTTATGATGTAACTTTTTAAAAGTTTTATTCCAGCCTCTAACTTTTTATTGTTTATGTTTTGATTTGCACAGTTATGAAAAAAACATTAAGGTCTCCACTCTTAAGAGTTTTTTTCCCCTGTTTATATTGGTAAATTATTTTAATTTATTTAAATATTTAGATTTTATGCTGTCCCATGCACATGTGTTCTTATTTATATGTATTCATTATCTCTGGTGCTGTTTTAGCATAATGCCATTTCTTGTTTACCTCTCTAAATCAAGTCTGTTTTTGTCATTACCTTTTTTAATATGAATCCTAGCTAAGGTAAATAGATTTTTCTTTAGCCTCTTATATTAACTTTGTGATTCTATGCTTCAGTTGTGGTTCTTGTCCTTGAAATTTTATATGATGCTTTTAATATTATCTTTAATTCTTTTCTGTTTTATGGGTGAATTTTCTTCATATTAAAAATTATGACCATTTATATTGTGTTGACCTCTGAACCATTTTAATTTTTTTTGCTTTCTTTACCTCCCTCCTCCTTTTCAAAAAAAAAATGAAATGAGTTGTGAGAGATATCCTATTTCTCTGAGTCAAACAAAACTTGATATTAGGTTCAGTGTTTTTTTGGGAGAAAATAGCCTAAATTGCACAGAGAGAGAAAGGAAGGGTTAAGATATTATAGTTACCATAGTCATCATAACTGTTAATGGTGATTTTGGGTTGGAATAGATACTACTTATTTTATTAAGAAAAATCCATTCATTCACATTTTGATTTTTTTAAATTAGAATATGTTGCACTTTGTTGTTTTTTTTTAAAGCAACTTGTTCTGCATCTCTTCATATAATCAGGTCATCTTTTTGTTTATGTTGCTAATATGAATAATCATGTTTATAGTTTTCATAATGTTCAACCAAACTTGCATTACTGGTATAAATGAAATAACATTATAATTTGTCTGTCTATCTATCTATCTATCTGTCTGACTATCTATCTACACATGTATATATGTAATGATACCCCTTTACAAATATTTCAATTAAAAATATTGCATCATTATCCATAGTAATATTGGCAAATTTTTCATTTTATTGTGATTTCTTTATTTTGACCATATTTACATAATATATTAAATTTGGTAGGATCTCCTTCACTTCCTATTCTCCTTTCCCAAATCAGCTGAATTGAAATAATAATAGCCAACATTTCCATTGTCCATATTATATGTTAGACATTGAGGAACTTTACAAGTATTATTGCATTCCAACCTCACAACAACTCTGGGAGATAGATGCTATTACTGCCCTCATTTTTGGACGAGGAAACTGAAGCAGACAGAGGTTAAGAGATATGAAATGGGACCTGTGGTTTTCTTGACTTCAGGCCCTATATTCTATCTATTGCATTTATTTAACCCTTATTAAGAAGGTAGATTTTTTTTTGTTGTTGATAAATATGCCTCAGCATACACACACACACATACACATACACACACATGCACACACACACACACACACTCGTAAAAATTATTATTTGGCACATAATTATTTTGGCACATAATATTATACATTATATAATATATAATAAACACACTGTAGCTTTCTCTCTCTCTCTCTCTCTCTCTCTCTCTCTCTATATATATATATATATATATATATATACATTCATGTATGTGCACATATAGATATCTATCTATAATTACAACATGTGTATTATGTGCCAAGAAACCTGCACCATAATTTACTCTTTGGGATAGTGCTCTCTTGCCTGCACATACACATCAAACTATAAACTTTACACTTAGCTTCACAAAAAGTCTCAAAGAGCAGCTGGGGTATGGAAGTATGGAATAATACAATGTCAGGTCAGCAAGACAGAGGAAAAGGAAGAATTAGAACACAGCATTCCAAAGAGGGACTATTTTGATTTTCTCCAGTAGTATTTCAGTCAATTTCTAATATTGCTTTATAATTTTTTTATTTTTATATTTTCTCTTTTAACAAAAAGAAAAGTTAATTGTCCTTTCTACAACAAATTTTAAAGTGTATTACTTTCACTTATGAATATAAATTGAAGAAAAATATGGTAAAAATCCAAATACAAATGTTATTTTACATTGTTGGTGATGTTCTTAAGTTGTCTCTGCTTGTAACTAATAGGATTGTTTCCGTTAAATTTGAGATAATTCCATTCCAAGTCAAATAATTAGTCATCAAAAAGAGTTTGGACTCTTCATTTATATCAGAAAACAAAATGAATGATATAGTTTATAATTGCATTATCTCTATATTGATCATCTATATTTCTGTCTATTTATATCTCGTGTTACTCTATCAGTACATGAACTATGGACAGGTAGTGAAGATGGAAAGTTATTTAAGTTCTGAATTCAAAATTAGGGGGAGGTTGAACTCTTCTTTTGGAACATTTTATAGATCTTTTTATGATCCCAAGATGCTGAACTCCCTTCAATATATCCTTTTGACACCAATAAACTTCTGATAATATTACCATATTACTATGAAAATGGTATGTGATCACCACAAAATAATAAAAAATAGAGTAGTTTCAAAAGATAATGGAAGATTTTGTTGTTGTCCTGTCATTTTTGTCATATCTGACTCTTCATGACCCTATGGATCTCTGTTCGTGGGGTTTTCTTGATAAAGATGTTGGATTTTTTTTTCACTTTCTTCTCTAGTGTGAAATAAAGGTTAAGTGACATGTTTAAGGTCACATAGCTAGGAGTTTCTGAGGCTGGATTTGAACTTAGGTCTATCCTGACTCCAAGCCCAATACTCTACCTACTATGCCACAGAGTTTCTCCAAATGGAAGATATATATGACTATAAATGATGACTATGTGCTGATAACTATAAATAGATTATAATGTATATTACCTAGGACTACTTGGACATCAGAAGTGGTGTGACAGGCATCATCGAGGTGCATATGACTGGATAAGGACATTGGCCATTTATGTAGGGAGGATGAAGTATCTCAGATGGACATCTGAGTAGCTGAATGTTGTTAATTGAAGAAACAAAAGAAGGCCTCCATAGTGTTAGATAAGAATACTACATATGAATCATTTAAAAACATAGTCATGGTTGTATATGTTTCTCCATACTATTTTCTTAATTTTAACTCTCCTATTTTTTTAACTTTAAGAGTCTATTCTGCTTCTGAGCACTACTTTCCTTAATCTTTTCTCCCTCTTATTCCTTTTTTTCTTAGCTTCTTCCCATCATATTTCTCTATTAAGTAAGATGAATTTCTATATCCAATTAATTGTAAGTATATGTATGTCCTTACCTCCTTGAACCAGTACAGATGAGATTTAGGTTCAATTATCAACTATTCACCACCTTAATTCTTCACTCCATTGTATAATCTGTTCCTTATGTACCTCATTTATATAAGATTATTTACCCCATTCTTCCTCTGCTTTTCTACTTCTCCCAGTACATCCCTCATTACAACCCTTTCATTCTTCTTTTGAAATCAACCCAAAATAATAGAATCACACCTAGTCCCTCCAAGTGGTTGCCATCTTGTTTCCCTAGTCATGATATGTTATCTTCCTATGTAGAATGTAAACAGTCTCACCTTGCTTAATCCCCTGTTTCTCACATATTTACTTTTGTATGTATCTCTTAAATCTTACGTTTTAATGTCAAAATGACCATTTACCTCTAGTCTTTTTATGTGGAATTTCTGAAAATTCTCTATTGCATTAGATGGCCATTTTCTCCTGTCAATTGGTCCCCAGTTTTTTAAGGTAGTTTATTCTTGGTTGTAATCCTACCTCCTTTCCCCTTCAGAATATTATACCCTAAAGCCTCTGATTCTTTAATGTGGAATTTGTTAAATCTTGTATGATCCTGATGGTGGCTTCATGGTATTTGAATTTTTATTTCTGGCTTCTTCCAGTGTTTTCTCCTTTATTTGGTAGCTTTGTATTTTGGCTATAATATCCCTGAGGATTTTTTTTCCTGATTTCTCCTTCAGGAGATGAGTGGTACATTCTTTCAATTACTACTTTGTTTTCTGGTCTTAAGATAACTGGGAAGTTATTTTTTTCTTATGGATTTCTGGTTCTCTTTAATTATGAAATTAAATCCCATTGATCTATTTCTACCTCAGTTATTTTTTCTATGAGAATTACTATTTTCTTTTATTTTCCTGTCTTTAGGATTTGTTTTTGTTATTGATTTTTATTTCTTCTGACATCATTGGCTTCCACTTGGTCAATGTTAATTTTTAAGTAGTTATTTTCTTTTTATTTAGAATTTTACACTTTTTACCCCTTAGCCAATTTTGATTTTTAAGGAATTATAATCTTCAGCATTTTATACCTCTTTAACCAAGTTGGTAAATTTCTCTTTATAATTTTCTTGCATAGTTTCATTTTCCCCAATTCTTCCTCTACCATCATGGTTTGATTTTTAAAATTATTTATTAGCTCTATTTTTGTCTTATTTTAACACTTCTAGGAATTCTTCTTGAGTTTGTATTCAATCCATTTTTCTTTCAGATTTTGCTAATTAATGTTTTAAAGTTATTATCCTCTTATTATTCTAAGAGGATAATATCTATTTATATCTAATTATGAAGACCTCTAAACAGAAATAACACAAAACTTCAGGGTGGCAATTATGAAGTCAGACAGAGGCAGAAACGTTACTTAGCATGAAAATGTCCAGAAAGATATCATGTTTTGGTTACAGGTTGAGCTATTAATGGAGAACTATCACCAGACTGAGCATAGGGGCCTATGTTAGGAGATGGAGAGTTAGGTAAAAGATAGAAAAAAGGCTTGTCATGAAGATGAATGGAGAAAATCAGGTTGCACTGGTTGGATGGCCTTTAGATTCATTCTTATATTGAAATTCTATTACTCAAATGTTCTGGATGGATGAGTTGTTATCTAAATAATAAAGAAACTACATATACATTTACCAAAGTATGGAATGGGAACATCACCATCATCAAATGAATATTTATTGAAAATAGATATTATGCGTGAATGTACAGTAGGAGGGGTCACATGATCAACAAGATGAAAAACTAGCCATATTCTCTGATCCAATCTCCAATTCTCAAAATCAGAAATAATAATGCCCAAGAGATGAAGTAATTTCAGCTGTCTCCATGGTATAGGATGCCAAAGTAATATAGGGAACATAAGAATTTAATGGATCAGTTTCAGAGAAGAGTTATTCCTAACCCCTAACATGTTAACCTAACACATCTCATACTCAGCTAGTAAAGGCTTATACAAGTGTGTGTGCACATGTGTGTTTGTATGTGTGCATGGGTGTGCATTAAAGACTTTGAGTATAAGTAGATAAATCAACAGTGAAGATACTAATGACAAAAGGGAATATGGTCTCTAGATCATTTGAGAGAGTTTAGTTATCTATTAATAAATATTTCAAAACAAATGATTCATAGAAAAAGATGGATGCTAGTCTAAATGCGAATGAACAAAGGTGATGGTAACAGGAGTTGGAAAAGAGCTATAGATCCAAGGTAGGTAGTTCATGTAGAAAGTTGACAAGATGATGACAAATTGCTTGACTAGAGAGAAAGTGTAGAAGAATGATTGAAAAGTGATTGAGATTTCAAGTATTTTTTTTTTTTTTGCACAGAAGGGTAATGGAAAAGTTAGGCAGAAATGCAAAGTTTGGGGAAAACAATAAGTTTATTTTCTGACACACTGAATTTGAAGTCTGTAGGTAAGGGAAATGGTGATATTTTTCAGGGACCAATGTATGTAATTAAAGCCAGATTGTTTTATTGTAAAAAAAATTAAATAAAGATTCATGATAGTTGGGTAGAATTGATGTTCGTGGCTAATTCACTTATGTGGTTCTGGCTCAAATTCACTTGCATTCCAGGAAAGAGAGTGTTGTAGATATGGCTGGAAAACCAGCACTATCTAATTTCAGGTTCAATGGTATGTTGTATGAGGCATTCACAAATTGAAAATTTAAGTCAGGAAGTGGATTACTTTTACCTGACAAAGCAAGGCTATACAACAGGGATACAAGGGCACTTAGTTTCTCTGGATTTGGCCCCGCTTATCTCCATATAGAAACATGTCTGATCAGTCAGGCGTCAGGGTTTGGCGATTGGTATCATCTTAGATTGGCAAAGCAGGAAGTTACATTAGAGAATTTCAGGCCAATCAGGTTGATTGAAAGAGGAGAAAAAACTGTGTTAAATGTCAGGGAAGTTATCTTAGGAAACAGCTGGTCCAATCACAGAGAGAGAAAGTTCTAATCCTTTTTCAAATGCTCACCTGGGTCTAAAAACCACACTTCACTCCTAGTTACAAGGCGTTAAGAGAAAACCCAGTCTTTTTTCTGATAGAACTGCCTGCATTTTGCTCTAGATGATTTAGTTTGGCCTACCATCTTGACATCTGGCTAAGGTTAAGGAACTGTCATACTATCCTTGTCAGAGACAAACTTCCTAGTTCCAACTGGTTGGAAGTATTGTGAAGAGATAAACTTGAGAAGCAAGTAGTAGGGATCAATACCTAATGACCACCAAGAGACCACTATCATTGTTTTCCTAAGTGGGATGCTCAAGAAAGACACAGAACGGTGGAAAGCAGCAGAAATTTATGTACTTTGTAGGGAGTAGGGAAAGGGAGGGCATGAGCATAATGACATGATGTGTCACCAAAGTCAAGGAGAGGCATCAAATAGGGAGTAGTTCCAGAAGGAACAGAATAAGGGCATCACGAGAGAATATTGATGACATGGATACAGTAATATCAGAGATATGAGATACACCTTCAAGTGCCTGTCCCCGGCCATGTATATTTGCTATTTGTGTAGCCCTATTTGTGATACCTTTTTATATGTACTTTCCTACAGTGATGCATTTTCTAAATTGATGGTCAAATCTGCCCAGGCTTCTGAGATGAAGGTTCTATTATTAATTTTCTTGCTGATGCATTTCATAAAATGTCTTTGCTTTGAGCTAATTGTGTCCTTTGGTAGACTGGTAAAAATAAATACGCAAGTGGGGTTTCACAAACTATTATTTTGAGCAGATGTTAAACTACAACAAAACTTTAAACCTAGATTAGCTTTTCTAGAGGGCCTGAATATGAGATAGAACCACAATCCAATGCTTTTTATCAAATTATGTAGACAAATTTAATATGCAAGATTGTGCCACTGAGATAGTACAGATACTGCCCGTTGACCTCTGGACTTTAGGCCTTTAGCAATGAAGGCCTAAACCAGACTGTGTGAAGGTCAGTGGTATATGAGACTCCATTGTCATGACCTACTAGCTAAACATGATTTGTATGATGCTTGGCAATGGCTCTTCTTTCCTATGACAGAATGAGAACACTGGAAATAAACTGCCTCCTGGGAATTTGGTTTACTCTGTTCAAAGTTATATTAATGTTTTCCAGATGACAGTTCCCAAATCCAGTTAGTCAGAAAATCAGAGTAATATGTGTGTATGGGATTTTTGTTTTTCCTCTAAGGCAGAGTCAATATGCTAGAACACTTTCAATATAGAGTTAAATAAATAACTATCATTAATGGATATAGGTTTCTAAAGTTTCCTTGCCCATGGTATTTTCAGAGTAGCATCAGACATGGTCCTGGAAATTTATAACTGAAACTTCACCATGGAGTAGAGGAGAGAGTGGTATACCTGGAAATAGAAGATATTGATTTGATTTCCAGCTGTGCCACTACTTACCTGTGAGAATTTAAGGAATTCACCTTTTCATACCTCAGTTTCCTCATCTACAAAACAAGGAATTTTTATTAGATGCCTTCTAATATCCATTACATTTTTAAATCAATGATTAGAAGAACAGACGTGTTGACATGTATAATGTGAAATTCAAATCTTTTAAAAACAAAATTTCTTCAAATGACATGTTATCTTTAGTCATATCCTATAATTTCACAAATATGGGAACTGAGGACCTAACAGTTTGTGACTTATCTGAGGTGCTTTAGGTAAGATTTAGACAGCAGATCTGAACACGTATTTTATAATGCCAATACTAGTGCTCTATCCATTAAATCACATTGAATTTCTGATGACACAGAATTGCTACTAACTAGCTAAGTAACTTTGGGTAAACACTATGAGACTTAATGTCCTCATCTATAAAATGAAATGGGAGATGAACTAGAAGATTGTTGTAAGTTTGTTTTTTCCCATTTGTGGGATTCTACAGGTCTTTGATTATAGGAAGAAAAACCTTGTGGGTGGGGACAGACAATCAAACATTAACCTTTATCTTCTTGAGGAAAGTAAATAATAGCTCATTTGAAAGCAGATTATTTCACATTGTGTTTCATCTACCTTTAAATTTCACACTATTGTATTGGAAACCTACGATAAATAAAAAACATGACAAATTAAGTACATAATGAGATGGCAGAGTCGTAAATAATAGACATGCATGTACATAATATGTACATATGTACATAGAAAAATAGATTAAGGTAGAGATACACATCTATTGATAAATAGATATAAAGATATAACTATAGAGTTCCATATAACTCATTTGGTATATATTTAAGTACTGAAAAGAAAATATAAATGATAGTTAACCATTTTATAGAAATAAAAGGCTGAAGGCATTGAAAATAATTTTGGGTTTTTTTGTATTATTATTTTATGTGGCATGTAATTCGGGTTGAAAATTTTTACCTAATATGATGTTTTACAGAGCACAGTAAACTTTAAAAACTGGTTTTGGTTTAAATGTCAGTGATGATGACATTTCTGTTAATGGTGTTAACAACATGCAATTGCCCTCAATTGAAGGTAACTGATACAACATGGTGTAAAGGCCAGTATTTTAGACTTGGAGTCCAGAAACTAGTTTTAAGTTCTGTTCCTGCAATTCATGCTGTGAATATGGGCAAGTTATTGATCATCTCTGAATCTCTCTTCATCTGTAAAGTAGTTTTACCTGTCCTATGGCAGTGTTTTTGTAAGGAGAAAAAGACATCAAAATGTGAAAGTATTTGTTATCAGTAAAGCACTATACAAATATAATGTTTTCCAGATACTAGAGACATCTCTTTCATCCAGGTTAAATATATTCCATTTATTGAAGTATTCTTCACATAACTGGTACTCCTCCTAATCCTCATCAGTTTCCTTTTGGCTTGTTCTGACTTGTCAATTTCCTTCTTAAAGGAAGACTAGAGGACCTTCTTTCAGGGTTATTTTACAGAGGATTCCTATGCTAGACGGAAGGTTAGATTAAATGATGTCTGTTGTTCTTTAACACTCAAAGAATACATTGAAATGATTTATTATGCTATCCTGCCCTGGTAGTGCAAATGAACAGTGCTGTTCTGGAAGATCCAATAACTAGCCAACAATAATTGAATGTTACCATATATCGTTTGAATTTTCCCACAAGGAAAATTAAATGATCCAGCCTAGGCTTTTTTAACAAACTTGAAGAAAGTTTTCCATTCAGTTGTGTTTTTTTTTTGTTGTTATTAGTTGCTTTATTTTGTTTCTTTAGGGTGCCAGTTTCTTCATGAAACCCAGAGCTATCATCTGGAGCATGATAGTCCAAAGTTCAATTTCAACCTATTTCCTTTCAGATCCTCTTATCTGATCATAAAATCCCCCAAAGACTTCTTTCTGGGCTCCTCTCACTTATATATTATTTTTTTTCTCTCTTCTTCTCCAACACATACTCATATAGACATATGTGCATATGTATATGTATATATGTATATTATATTGTCTTTCTGTGTTGTAAATTCTGTTTATTCATTCACAATATGAATGTTGACCATATGGACTGTATATGAAATGGGGTACAGGCAAATTTATGAAGTAGTTTCTCTTTAGCTTTCCTTTTTCTCTTTTCATTTCTGTACCTTTTTCCCACCTCTCTAGCACTTCATGTGATCCTTTACCTTTCTAGTGCTCCTTATGTGGGAATGATTCTATTTCAATTGTTTTTCCCTTTCCTTCCTCAGTATTTCTATGCCCCAGTAGATTAATCTGTGATCTCATCGATGAATGGAAGAAAAAAAATCTAAGAATTTTTAAAGTGAGAATTATTACATTAATTCCTAGGAATATGAATAGCATTTAACACAATGTCTGACACATAGTATATATTTAGTTAACAATTATTGACTTGACTTTAACACAAGAGGGCAAATAATCCCTGCCTGAAATGCTTTCATTTTAAAAGGGAGAGTCAACATATATTAGAAATTATTGTCCAGTATGGAGTTTTTGGTCAGAGAAGTCACAAAAATGGCATTTGGACTCAAAGAAAATCTCTGTCCAACAATTCCATAAGTGTAATTTTGCAGTTTCTTCTACCTCCAAAAATTGCCCCTTAAAAGTTTTAGCAAATATCAAGACTGTTCAAATTCCTTATTGTACTGGACTTTAATTGTGCTATTTCATGAAACGAGTGGATTAACATCTGGGACTTCGCAGTCCTGGGCTCAACCATAACCCTTGTGACACCCCAGCTTTATAAATGTTGGCAAGTTAGAATAACAACAGCAACAACAAAAAACTTTGACATTTACAAACCACTTTCTATAGCCTTTGAAGTTAGTGGTGTGAATGGTATTATTCCCACGTTGTACATTAGGACGTAAGGGCTCAGTGAGGTAAGCTTACATTATACATCAAATGACACAGTAAGTAGTGGGAGTAGTACTCAAACTTAGGGTGTCTGTCCTTTTCACTTTGCAGCCTGCTTCTCAGCAGGGAACACTGGTTTTCTCACTGGCACAATAGAGAAAATATCTTGCACCATCTGTCCCTCAAGGTTATTGTGAAAAAAACTTTTTAAACCTTAGAGTAATATGTAATTTCAATATATTACATAAAAGTGAACTCTTAGAAAATGAGACAATGAAGTGGATAGAATGCAGGTCCCAGAATCAGAAAGACCTGAGTTCAAATCTGGCATCAGACACTTGCTATCTGTGTGATCCTTGACAAGTCATTTAACCTCTATTTGCCGCAGTTTCCTCAACTGTAAATTGACAATAAGAATGGTCTACCTCATGGGATTGCTGTTAAGTTCAAATGCAATAATATTTACAAAGCACATATCTCAGTGCCTAGTATAGAATAAGTTCTTTATGAAAGCTAATTCCCTTCCCCTGTATTTGGTATATTTATTTGTTACATTTTGCTCATTGGATTAATATTTATTTAAGGGGAGTCTGATTGATACTGAATGTTAATTCAAAGAATTAAGCCATCAACTCTAGTAGGGAAATATTTGCTATAGGCTTTTTTTCTTTATAGGGAGATTTGCCTTGTTTTAATTAATATTTCAAATGTGTTGGCTAACAGTTTGTTACTGAAAAATATGCTAGTCATATCAGTGTGGATAGTTGCATTTACCAAGAATTTGACCTGCACAGCATCACTGAATTTGACCGTTTGTGCTAGCTGTTACTTTCTGGTTTCCTTTTTGACATGTCCATTTGGTTGTAACTAGTGCAATAGTTGTGAGTAGCAATTTTGTCACTATAAAATTAAATTGGTAAAAAGTATAGAGGTAGAATGTAGCAGGAAAAAAGACTACTGATAATGGCAAGCAAAGTAGGATCTTTTGCTATTTCTGTTTTAGACAATCAAGAGCCTCCAATTAAGTCTTGACTTTCATTGAATCGAGCAAGAATCTTTGACTAGAAATTATATATAGTAGAGAGAATTTTAGCCAATCAGACATGCACAAGTGGGCTTTAACCAACCAGATACATGTGGGCTCTAGTCAATCAGATGCTGAGTAGAACTGTATATAAAGAAAGTCAGAACTCAGAGAAGCAATCATGAGGCGAGCCCACATTGAGAAGAAGAATATTGATATAAAGACCTCTGAGAGCCAGGAGGAAGTCCTGTATGTTGGTCTTTATGAGTGAATTGAGATAATAGTATTGGTGGTGTGTGTTAGTAATGTTGTGCTGCTGAGCTTTGTTTTCCCAGAGACAGAAGCTGCTGAGTGGAGCAGAACCCCTGAGCTGAGATATGAAGCAGTAGAGAGATGCCTATATGTGAATCCAGGTGAAAGTCAGGAGTGGTCAGTCCACAGAGGAAGAGCCTTGGGATTTCGAAGCCAACTTCAATTTAAGATGAAAGAGGACTTTACTTGGACCCTTGATGCTGATTAAGGTCCTTGTTCTCGCTGTGGACTAGGGATGAATAATGTGGTAATTTGGGGGAAAAAAAGGACTTTACTTACATACTTAATTTATTCAGTAACAAACTAAACATTGCTCAACGACGTAAAGCATGGTGTGAGGATCTGTATTCAAATTCTATAACACAATAAATATTTATTGAGTGTTTTATATGTGTAAAGCATTGTGTATTCAAAGAAAAAAGCACAATTTCCACCCTCAAGGAGCTTACAATCTAATGTTGGAATACAACAATCAAAGGAAACTGAAAAGCAAGGATGGGAGAGAAGTACCCAGGCAGAGGCATGATGGTGATGAAGTTGATTTCAAGGAGCACAGCTCATAGAAAACAAATGAGTTGGCCTTTATATTCCTCTTTAAATGGAGACATGGAAGCAGTGTTTTTTTTCTTCCTAGGTGTGTAAACCTTGATTATTCCTTTCATCTGTCAGGACTTCAGCTTTTTCATCTGTCCCAGGAGAGTACTGCAGTAGGTGATTTCTATGGTCCATTCCAACTTTTAATCCATTATCTGTGTGTGTGTGTGTGTGTGTGTGTGTGTGTGTGTGCGAATTATTACACAAGAAGGAATGCGATGCATCTAGTGAAGATGAAATCTCAAGTCTTTAAATGTGGACTTCAGGATCAAACTCCTGTAAACAAGTAGATGGCATTTGCTGAATGGGATGTCAGACCAGCCCAAGCATTTGTTGACATGAAAATGACAAATATTGAGCAAATCTTGTGCTTTTGAGAATGGCTGATTAAATTCTGTCAGACTATACTAGTCAAGAAAAAAAAAATCTGTCATCCCTCTTGTTAGACAAAAAACATCTCATCCCTCTGGGAATAAAACGGGTGAACAGAAGCTACACTGGAAAATAGGGTTTTAATCTGCTGCCCTATTTTCTATACTGTGCTAAAAAAAAGTGCCTGGATGGATTTCCTTTTTACCTTTGACTTTTGGAATCTCTTTCATCCTTCAGGACTCACTTAAAATGTCGCTTTGATCAAGGGGGCTTTCATTGTTGCTGCTTTTGCCTCCCTTTTCACACTAACTTAAATCTACTCTGTTAATACCTTGTATGTATCTACCTATTTATATTTTACCTCTTTCGCTAGAATGTGAGATCCTTGAATGCTAAGATTGTTTTAGCCTTTATTTGAATTTCCGTTGCTTAGGACAGTGATTGGTACATCATTAATACCAATGTTTATTGACATACTTATTGGTCAGGTAAGATTCCCTCATT
>JAQQSK010008603.1:0-13440 GCA_028658325.1 Potorous gilbertii
GAGGTCTTCCATTTTCTTTTACATTATTTTAATAATTTTATAAATTATTCTCCCAGCTCTGTTCACTCAGGCCACGAAGTATTACTTTTGGGGTCCTAAAAGCCATTAAGCAGCTTTGGAACTATAATGAAAACACTTACCTGGATGCCTTACTTAACCTCCATAGACCTCAGAGGCCTGATCTGTAAAATGAAAATATTGTACTGGAATGTCTCCAAAATCTCTTCCATCCTGGGATCTATATTCCTATGATTATCTAGCTCCTATTTTCTTTTCACCTTGTCCATAAGAATAACATTGGAAGACTTTGTAAAATACCATGGTGTCTTGGACAGACAACATCATTCAGTGACTAGAAAGGCAACCCTGGATTCAGGAAAAACTAGGTTCAAACTCCTCTTCTGGCACACACAGGCTGTGAGATCCTGGACAAGTCACTTAAGCCCAAGTCTCAGATAATGGGTACATATGTCACAGAGGACCAAAGGTGATCAAATCTATTATGTTGCAAAACTTAATGCTCTCTAAAAATGCCTGCCACTATTATTCCTGGTAAACTTATGCCAAAATCCAATAAAGTGAATCTGGCATGAATTATCGATGAAGCCAGGCTGGTCCTTTGTGATCCCTTCCTAAGAGCTCGTGGAAGGTGGAATCTTACAGTTTGTATAAGAAGATACTGGGTGACCAATTTTTAGGAATGTTGAAGAATTCATGATGTCATCAGGCAAGGAACTAGACTAAATGATCTCAAAGTCCCCTTTCCAACTGTGTGAATTTTCTTTTAAGGCCCCACAATTAGGTCCCGGAAGAGGTTTTGGGGTGGAAGGTCATCTAAATTTCAAGCACCAAGATGCAGACAGCCAGTTGTTATCCAACAAGTCAAAATGTGGGTCTCTCTCTCTCTCTCTTACACACACACACACACACACACACACACACACACCCTAGCTAATGCATGATTACTTCTGCTGAAGCTCCAAGGAGGTAAATTCAGGATTTTTTAGAAGAAAATATGAATGTGCCATAAAGACAAGCCTGGGGCTTGCTTTGACTCAGAGTGGGTTGCTTTCTCTCTGCTTTATATGACCAGCACCCAATCCTCTGGCATTCTGCCTGTTTCACATATGTGGAGAATTCGGGTTCTATTCATGACTATCTTCCTTCTACTTCCACCCCAAAATTTCGAATTCATCTTGGTTGTAATCAGAGAAAAGACTGGCAGGCAGAGAATTTGTTTGGAATTCCCTTCATGCCTAATGAAGAGGCACATTTCTGCTGAAAGGTTTCATTCTAACAGAGAAACTTGATGTCCATAAAAAGAGTCATTGAGGAAGTCTTGGTAGATTAATGACAGCTTTATTAATGAAAATCATTCTCACTAAAGCTAATAACACTGCTTGGCCTTTTTATAGTCAGTCAAAAGTATGAGCTTAGGGTTTAACTGGAGAGATCAGGGGATGGCGAAGGAAGAAAAGGAAGGAAGGAAGGAAGGGAGGGAGGGAGGGAGGAAGGAGGCAGATGTTAGGGAAAGAGCACATCAGTTTGTAGGCTTCAAGGATGTGTATTTTCAGTTCATAAAGTGCTTCACAGAGGTCACATGTGGCTATCTCATGGACTCTGGCCCTCAGCTATTCAGCTTCTTAGCAACCAGTGAGGAAAGAACAGCTTTGCTTCAGCCCTAACAGACCCAGACAATTTTGCCTCTCAAACTACTTCACATTCTAGATCAATATTAATCAGGGCAATATGATTTTCCCACTGTTTTCTTCATATCCAAGATCAAGAAAATTTTACTGCACTCTCAGCATGATACCAATTTAATGAGCTTAAAAGTCAACTTATTCTAATTTTTCAATTGAGCTCTCATTATGACATTAATTCAAAATACTGCCTCCAATGAGTTGAACTGGAGTCATTTAAAGGCCTTCAAATGGTCTTCTCTTGTCGCTGTTGAGATCCTCATAACACAGAGACCTTGATTCTGTATGTGGCTTCTGTAACTTATTAGAGTCTTCTCCAATGATTATCAGAGTCCTTCACCTTCTGGTACAGGCAACCTAAAGAAGTGGGAAAGGATTTGGGGATGCTATCACAAAGTCACATAGCCAACATCCTTGGGCCCATGCTCTTGGGTAGCTCTCTGCAGAAGCCTATACCTAAAGCTTCCTTTGGGACCCATCCAATACAGAGTATGACAGGGGCATGTGGGGACAACCACCCACTAGCAGTGAATTAATCTATTAACAGGCATCCCACGAGTAATCAAGAGGCTAGGGAACTGCTGTCATGACCCCAGATCAGCTCCACTAATGAATTCTTTCAGGTGGTCATGTAACTCACAACATGGAGGTCTCTTCTGGCTGCCTGGAGCTACTTGGGTTTTTTTTGGTCAGATCTTGTGATTCCATCAATGGAGAAATGCCCTCCAACAAGTCAGATTGGCCACCCCTCTGTGATTTAGAGTGTTAGAGAGCTGCCCAGGCCACTATAAGGGCAAATGATTTTCTCATCATCATATATGTCCTAAGCATAATTTGAACCTGTCATGATGATTCCAGGGTCTGCCTTATAACCTCTATACAACATTGCCTCTCACCTGGAACTGTGCAACACATACCTGAAAAAATAAAGTCAAAAGTGTTAGGTCATAGGCCCCTCTCCTCAACTTTATGTTTTTCTTCCAATGGAATTCAAAGATCACCACCAACCCAATTCAAGGGCCATTTCTATATTATACAAGGATGTGAAAACTGGAAATTCCAAAGACAAAATGACATGTATGAGAAACAGCAAGAACCATAGACTGTAGCATGCTTGGGAGCAAGTAAAGTATAGCAAGACTGGAAAAGTAGGGAAGGACCAGGTTGGGAAGATCTTTAAATGCCATCATCAGCCAGCCTCCATGCAATCTTAGGTTTCATTAAGAAAGGCACAGCTTCTAGGAAGTAGGAAGTCACTACCATATTGTGCTCTGCCAGTTAAGTGACCCACTGTACTAGGAGCCAGAAAGAATTGAGTTCAAATCTAGCTTCAGACACTGACTAGCTGTGCAACCCTGAGCAAGTCATTTCACCTCCATCTGCTTCAACTTACTCGACTTTAAAATAGGAATAAGAATAAGACCTACCTCCCATGGTTGTTGGGAAAATAAAATTAGCTAATATTATGAAAAACTTTTCAAACCTTAAAGCACTATATAAATACTACTATTATCTGGTGCTTCACGTTCAGAATTGCAAAAAAACAAGATACACAAAGACTCTCTGACAGTTAACCAAAGGAATTCTACATAACAATAAAAGGGAAAGGATACTCAGCAAGGACACAATCCATATTCATTGGAATGGAGTTATCCAGCCTCTATGTTGGCCCTGATGGCATAACTAGTCAAGCTTGAGAGAGAGTCACTCTTACTTCCATAGACTGCTTTTCGCCTTCAGACCACCAGAAATCTACCATCAATGGCCTGAGCCTACAGAGTCTTGAATATTTTTTAATACCTTTTAAGGAATGACAGCTATAGCTCTTCCCCCACGGGGTCAGAGCACATCCAGAACACTGTCACAACTCCTGAGCATCACAATTTAGGAAAGACATTGATAAGTCAAGGAACATTCAGAGGAGGGTACCATGATGGCAAAAGACCTTGAGTTGGAAAGCCTTTTTCCAGCCCTAGTTCAACACAGAAAAAAGAGTTTATCTTAGTATGGACAGATGTGAAGTGGCATCTTCCCCAAGGGCAATGCAAGAGAATAAATGTTGAGTTTAGAGTGAGAATAACTGGATCCAAGTCTAAGTTTTATGACTCATAACCTGCAGTACCATGGACAAAGTCACCTGTAGGCTTCAATTTTCTCATTTGTAAAATGTGAAAGTCAGATACTATGATTTCAAGAATTCCTTCTAGCTATAAAAGCATCATCTTATCATGGTTATTTGTGTCCATTGGGTGAGGAGGAAGGAAGCGCTTCATTGATACTTTATTACACTCTGAGGTGTCTTCAAACTCTAAGATCCTATGAATTTCTACAAAATGAATGAAAGACAGTAGACAAATTACTTCATGTCCCTATGCCTTTGTTTTCTCAATGATCAACAGGGGATGAGCAAAACTTAGGAGGTCATCCATGCCTGTCCTACTTTATCTCCCAGGAGTATAGAGCTTAATGTTAACATGAGTTTATTATACTGCAAGAAAAAGTTAGACATGTCCTCCACATGGAAAGTATTAGTGTTCTAGTGTTCAAGGAAGTGGAGGGTGATCATTTGCGTTGTTTTTTCAAGAGACATTTTGGTTCACTTAGCATAGACTCCCACAAACAATTGAATGCTTATAAATTCTATTAGGGATTGAAAGTCATTCTGGCTAAGGAGCTGAGTACTAAAAGAGTAAGAGAGTGCTGCTGAGCTACTACCCATTGACTTGGGGCTGCTCCAGGGATAGCTTTACTCACCCTAAAGCTGTAAGATTGTATACTCTGATGGGAGCTGAGAAATCCAGCCAAAAGCCTGCAGTAACAGACTTAATTCTGGCCCGGAGAGTGTCCCAACAGTAATCTTGGACCAAAAGAGAAACTCATGTGGTCACAGAATATGTGTCTGTCTCTATGTCTCTGCACGTGGTTTATGTTTCTTGGGGTGTGTGTGTGTGTGTGTGTCTGTGTGTGTGTGTGTCTGTGTGTGTGTAAGCATGCACATCATAGAGAGATGCGGGGCCCTTTCTGCCCACAGAAACCCATGTGCCTGTGTGAGTCACTGGTCTCCCCTTCTACTTCACACCCAGATCTTGGATACTTAGTCTACCTATCAGGGAATCCATCAGCACAGAGGGATGATGAGTAAACAGAGACTTCAGCTCAGATTTTTAAGGCAACACAAAGAGCTGCAGGAGGCCCTCAGCTGGGACTCCTATGGGTAGAATTATTTTTTTAGACTATCATTAGTAAAAGGAAACAAAACCCCCCAAAATGTCTTTTTTTTACTGGTTTGAGCAAGGCCAACCCAAGGTCATATGAGGCCTCCTACGGACATTAGATCAAGAACCCTTGCTCAATCCACAACAGGGTCACTCCTTCTGGCTGGTAGGAAGCAGAGATGTAGAAACTTCTGAACTGTGCTAAGTCTAAGACCTTCTTGGCCCCTTCCTCCAGGAACTAGAACTAGTGAGAACCAACGGATTCTTCTTTCCTAAAACAGTACAGTAAAGACAAAAGACTTGAAAAGAATTAGAACTTCTGATCAGCTTAATGACTAGTCACAGTTTCAGGGGACTAATGATGAAATGTGCTACCCATCTCCTAATGAAGAAGAAAGAACTTAGAGCAAGGAATGAGACAGAAACTTTTGGACATGGCCAATGTGGAGAATTGTCTTGCTAGATTATTCACATCTGTAATGGGGATTTTATTTTTCTTTTGTTCTCAATTGAGGAGGGGGATTAGGTTGGGAGGGAAAGAAAGTAGATTGTTGCTGATTTTAAAAATCATATATATACATATATAAATTATATATACATATAATATTATATATAATTATTATATATTATATTGTATATGATATAATGATATATACATACGTACAATTATATATATGTGTATGTATTTGTGTTTATATACATACACACACACACACACATATATATATATATATATATATAATATATAATTTTTTAAGTGAATGAGAAGGAACCAGCAAGAAAAGGGATAGATAGAAAAGCATGCCATGTCAAAGTAAACAGCCAGTGGCCAGTGAGAGAATTCTTAGGAAGGAAATATCCAAGGAAAGAAGAAAGGATATATGAGAGTTGGTATAGAATAGTAAATGTCTGAAATATGAAGATACAGAACATTTTAGGGGAAAAGGGAGAGGGAAGAGATCATTAAAGAAAGAGTTTTGTAAACCACAAAAATTGCTATATTGGTGTGAGCTAGTGCTATCATATTCTTGTCCAGTTATCAACTCAGCAAAGAAAGGTAGTTCTTCTCAGGATGGGGCCAGGGATTGGAGAAGAGATGTAGGAAAGAGAGTGTCTGTCAAGGCTAGGGCCTCCCAAGACAGAGTACAAGAGTCAGAGGAGTGGATTCTAAAAGACTGGAAAAACCAAGAGTCTTGTCTAACTAATTCGTCTGGATGGAGCTCAAGAAATTATGAAATTATAGATAAGGATGAGAGATAATCAAAGTAAAGGGGTACTGAGGGACAGTGTAAAGTATGGAGGGCTGGCCTCAGCATCTGGATGACCCAGGTTCAAATCCTAACTCTGAAGCATACTGTGTGACCCTGAGTAAGTCATTTAAACTCTCAATACTCCCAGGCAACAAAAAATGTTATTGCTATCTTTTGCTTTTAAATCACCTAAGATTCCCTCAGTTTCTCTCTTCTTATCCTCACCCAGAAAGCTATCCCAAACAACAAAGAATGTTTTTAAAAGAAAAAAAGGGAAAAGAAAAAAAATCAGCAAAAACCAATCAAAACATTGACAAAATCTCTTCTCTACCAGGAAGTATCATCTCATATCTCTTCCTTGGGGCCATTCGTCTTCATTGTAATTCTGCAGCTTTCATATCCAGCTGTTTTGTCATTGATGTTCACTCCCTTTGTATTACTGTGTTATTTGTGTACATTTTTCTGCTTACTTTACTGCTTCAGATCATGTAAGTATTATGCATTTATCATATCCATCATTTCTAATAGCACAATATATTCCATTACACTCATGGACCACAATTTATTTAGGAGGTCATTGATATTACTGTAAATTGTGGAATTTCTAATTGCTGGTGAGCTTTGGTAGAGTAAGTTTACCTCCCACTCCACCACTCCCAAGGAGATACCTATACATAGAATCAAATGTTCTGACCCAAAAAAAATTGTGGAAGGGGGTAGACAGATCTAAGAGACAAGTTCTAATTTTCAGTAAGTCATTTTAAAAGGTTGTGACTAAAGAGGCCAGCACAAATTTTATGATATTCCCTTTGTGATTTGTTATACAATCAACAAGCATTTATGAAGTACCTAAAACTATATCACTAGGCATTATACTAGGTGTTGGAGATTCAAATAAAAAGCATGAAATGATTGCTATTCTTTAGGAGCTTGTAACCTATTGATAAAAACAAGTATATGTGGTTAAATAAATATGTTTATATATGTACAATGTATATGAAATTATACAGAGAATAAATACAAATAAACATAAGGTAAGTATATGTGTTTAAATAAATATGTTTATATATATGTACAATGTATATGAAGTTATATAGAGAATAAATACAAATAAACATAAGGTAACTACATACAAGGTGTTTAAATAAATATGTTTATGTATATATGTACAATATACATATATGAAATTATATAGGAATAAATACAAAGAAACATAAGATAACTACATACAAGGCATTAGCCGTTTCAGGGGGATCAGAAAATACCTTGCAGAAGATGGTGCTTGAACTGAGTCTTGAAGAAAAAGAGCACAAGTGAGGAGGGAGTAAATTCCAGGAATGGGGTAGTGACCAGGGGAAAATACAGAAGGGAGACAAAGAGAGCTATGGGTAAGGAACAGAGAAAAAGCCAGTTTGGTGGCTTAGAGCATGGGAGGAAGTATACTATACAATAAAATTGGAAAGGTAGATTAAGTTCGAGCCATGAAGGACTGTAAAAGATTAAAAAAACAGTTAATCAATTTGGAATTACACCAATGGTGACTAAAACATCCTAAGTAAAAAATTAAAATATGAGTTTAGATGTGATCCCAGAGGCACTAGGGGTTAACTGGAGTCTATTTAGTAGGGGAGAGACATGCTCAGATTGGCACTTAAGATAAATCATCATGGTTGGTGACTTGTGAACAGGGAGAAGGGAGTCAGATGCAAGAGATGCCATGAATGTAACAACACAAGATACGTGAGATGAGAAATCACGGATAATACCATGTTACAAATCTTTATTACAAAGGTTTCAAAATACCTAATTTGCCTTCCAATGCTTAGTAGTCCATCAAAGATCTGTGTGATCTCATTGGTGACACAGATTATATCTATAAATGAATAAAGGAATCAGTGGAAAATTGCATCAGACTAAAAGAGCTTCAGTGACTTGTCTATGGTCTCATAGCCAGTAAGCGTAAGAGCCAGAATTTGAAACCAGGTCTTACTGACTATCTGCCTACTACTTCATGCTGCCTCAAGGTTTAGTAATGCCCATTTTAAAGATTCTAAAATATGAAAAATTGCTTAAGGATACTAAGAAAAGTGCCAATGAAAACAGCCATGAGGCTTCACTTCATACCTAGCAAATTGGTCAAGAGGACAAAAGTGGGGATAATTAAAGGCAGAGAAATTGTGGAAAAAGGGGCACACAAACCTGCTATTGATGGGGTTGTGAACTGGTTCAATCACTCTGGAAAATAATCTAGAATAACGCAGAGAAAGTGATGAAAATCTGGTCCACATCTTTTGACCCAGAGATCCCACTGCAGGACATATACCCAAAGCTAAAAGGGACAAAAAGGTCTGAGAATATTTACAGCAATATTATTTGTAATAGCAAATACAAGAAACGAAGTAGATGCCCATTGATTGGGAATGAATGGCTAAACAAATCATGGTATAAGAAATGATAATCAGGAGGACATCAGAAAAATCTGGAAAGACTTACATGAACTGATGCTGAGTAAAGTAAGCAGAATCAGGAAAATATACATAGTAGTAGCCACATTGTGGGGATGATTAACTTTGATAGACAGCCCTTCTCAGCAATGAAAGAATCTAAGACAGCTCCATGACTCATAATGGAAAACGCTGTCCACCTCTAGAGAAAGAAGTATGGAGTCTGAATGCAGATCAAAGCAGACTATTTGCTCTCTTTTTCGTTTATTTGTTTTTTCCTTCTTGTGGCATCTCCCATTGGTTATAATCCTTCTTTACAAAGATGACTAATGTGAATATATGTTTAATATGAATGTATAAGCACAGCCTATATCAGATTGCCTGCTGTCTTGGGGAAGGGGAAAAAATTTAGAACTCAAAATCATATGGAAGTGAATGTTAAAAATGAAAAATAAATAATTTTTTTTAAAAAAAGACCAAACCATGGTACTGTAAATGTAATGGAATACAGTGAAATCCGCTGTAAATGCAGCAGGATACCACTATAAGAAATGATGAAGGTGAAGACTACAGGGAAGCCTGGGGAGACCTTTATGAACGGATACAAAAACCATTCGAAGCAAAATAGGAAAGCAATATATACAAGGACTATAGCAAAGTAAATGGAAAGAAGAATAGGAAAAGTCAAAATTGAAAGCAGCGTAATTGTAATGACCACAGTTGACCTCCAATAAAAATATGACAATATATCTCCCTCTCTGGGGACTGTGATGGTGGAACAGAGCATGTAGCCACAGACTTAATTCATATGTAGGATGCTTTTTTTCTTTTTCTTCTACTCTTTGTTACAAAGAATGGCTCTCTGAATGAGAGTGTGATAGACAGACAGATAGATAGATAGACAGTTAGATAGATAGGTTATGGTTGGATAGATAGATGGATAGACATATAGATAGACAGATGGATAGATAGATAACATATCAACTGGGTTTTTATTGGAATAAATGGACTCCGAAGTTCCTTCCAAATCTGAAACTCTGTGCTTCTATAAAATCTTAACACCCAGAAAGAACCTCAGAATCACAGACCATTTGTGCTGGAAGAGGTCTGAGAACATCTAGTCCAATCTTTTCATCTTACAGATGAGGAAACTGAGTCTCAGAGAGGTTAAGTGCTAGAGCCAAGGTCATGTAGAAACGCCATAGAATCATAAGATCACTGACCCTTCCTCTTACAGATGAGAAAACTGGGAGAAGTAAATTTATCCAACTTTACAGAGATGGAAGCCCTGGTTCTGGTTCTAGTACTAAGTAACTACTTGCCCATTGTTATTTGCCAAGACATGCAAGTGAGTTGGATTTATGTGAGTCAAGGTTGTGCAAAGTCACCAGCCTTACTCTCTCCTCCAGAGCCATCTGGGTCCAGTGGCAAGATACAGATTAGGATGACTGGAGATGGTCCCAGAAAGTCCATAGCTGTTTGTACAGTATTAACAGGATTAAGTGACTTATTAAGTTTAAAATGTCCCAAAGATCTCTATTGAAAGAACAGTGGTTTGTCAGATATGAAATAAGGCCTGTCCATAACACAGAAGAATACAAGAAGCGGGGAATGGAGAACTGAAGATTGACTCATGGTTTGCAAACAAGAAGATCATAGGAGCCAGTTGTCATGTCAGTAGCTTCAACCCTCAAGTCCTACACTGAGAGTCAACTCTTCTGGATAAATCAACATCACGGAATCATGCTGAGTAAACAGAGGGAATGAAAGGTCTTGAAAACACAAGGCTTGGACAGACACAACAAAGCTTCCTCACACTACCGGAGGAGCCTCATGCCCTCCCACTGTGGACCGGGGGCACAGGAAGTACAAAAGGACATATTGTCAGGCATTGTGCCCTTCTCAGGCTTCATTGACTTTGCTCCAGCAAGGGAAAGAAGCCATCTGGTCCCATGCCGCCATGCCAGGAGGTCTCCCAGGCAGGAAACAGGGCATCCTCCAGGCCACAAGAGCTCTGGAATTGAAAATCAGAGGAGTTAGGAGCTGCTGTTTCTTTGCCAAAGTGAGGGTCTATGGATACAGAATATTGTATATGCTGTCAGACTCAGCTGATGTAGTGTTAGGTCTTGTAGAACTGCTTTTCTCTTTCTTTTTTCAAAACAATTGTTACAATGGTTAGGCCATTTGGCAGGGGGAAAGGGAAAGATAGAATCAGAAATGAAAGTGATGTAAAAACAAAAAATATCAGTAAGTATTTTTAAAAGAAAACTTTGGAAAGTTGACAGAGAAAAGCCCTTGCTTGCATAGCCATAGTACTAGAGCATATGGTTGTTCTTTTTCCAATTCAATTCAATGGATCATAAGATTCAGAGTTTGCCAGGAACTTAGCATCATATACACATCTTCATCACCATCAGCATAGATTTTGAGTTGGAGTGGACCTTTGAAGTCATCTAGAAACAACTCCTTCATTTTTCAGGTGAGGAAATTGAGGCCCAGGGAGCTTAATACAGGTAGCAAGTGGCAGAGCCACGATTTGAACCCTGGTCCTTTGACTCCAGATCCAGCACTCTTGCCAGTATACCACACCACCTCCAAGCCCTAGGTTTATAGATGAACAAACTGAGGCCCACAGAGAACAGTCCACTTGCCCAAAATCTCCTGCTACTGTGGCAAGACTGAGATTCAAACCTAGATCCCCTGATTCCAATTCCAAATCTACCTAGAGCTATTTAAATTCATCAAATATTTATCCAATGTGAACTTTGAACAAGAAAGTGAGGCAAATAAAGGACAAAGATTGAAATCAGGAAGACCTAGGTTCAGGAAGATGCTGACATGTACTCACTATATACCTCTGGGCAAGTCAGTTAAATTCTTAGTAACCCAGGTAACTTATCTAAGTTATCTATGGTCTTAGATACAATCTATAGAGACAAGTAACCAATTCACAGGGGCACCCAGGTGGCGCCATACTGAATAGAGCACCAGGTCTGGAGTCAAGAAGACTCATCTTCCTGAGTTCAAATCTGGCCTCAAACAATTACTAGCTGTGCGACCCTGGCCAAGTCACTTAACCACGTTCACCTCAGTTTCTTCATCGGTAAAATGAGCTGGAGAAGGAAATGGCCAACCATTCAGTATCTTTGCAAGAAAACTCCCAAGTGGGGTGACGGAGAGTCAGACACAACTGAAAAGGAACTGTATGACGACAAAGCCCATGAGCAAGTCAATTAAGCTCTCAGTGACACAAGCAATTTATCTAAGACTAAGCTAGCCACAAATAACCAATACACATCACTGAAAACAGCTCCTTGCATCTATGAAATCCCTAACAACCATCCAGATCCCCAGCACCACCACTAAAAAAAAAAAAGAGAGAAAAACACTGCGGAAAGTGCTAAGGATACATAATCCTTTGTTGCTATTCAATCATGTCCCACGTAGTCCTCCTCTACCCCCAAAGAATCCCAAGGCTGAAAGGGGTTTTGAGGAATCATCATGTCCCTCCCTCTGCTTCCAAAAAACACTGAAAACATACTCAAATAAATCACTGAGAACATGGGAAGCTAGAAGAACATCAAAGACTGTCAATCCAGTATTCTCCCTTTACAGATGCAGAAATTGAGATCCAATTAGATTAAGTGACTTGCCCAAGATAAGCAGCAATGGAGGGTTGTGAACCCAGGTCCTGTGACCCCAGATGACATGCACCTTCCCCATGTCACTCCTCCAGATCCCCATTCTGCTCAGTTCTATTTGTACTAGTCAGAAGGGAAAAAGCCACTTGGAATGGAGGAGAATCTCTGAATTCTTGGAGTCTCTTCCAACTCTGAGATTCTGGGATTCTCCAAAATGGGCACTGAACTAAACTCTTTAACCCGATTTAACATTTCTCAGAGTCTGTGCTGGCTCTGGACCCTTCTCTGAATGTTCAGTGATTCCCAAGCCCAGCCTCCCTGCCAGGGCAAAGGGAAACAGAAGACATGGGCATTGTGGGAAGAAACAAATGATGTTTATTTAAACCCCTCTGTGCTCCTTTCTACTTGCCAAGCTACAATGTGATCCCAGAGACGAGAGGCTCCTTTCACAGCCGCCAAGTAGTATATGTCCTCCCATGAGCTCCTAGGCTCCCAACAGTGAGCAGCATGGGACGGTGGGATTGAAATCCTCACAACACTTACAGGATTTCAGAGAAAAGTAGAGGGAAAGGGTCTGGGGCAGAACTGATGAAGTCATATATATGGCTCTGAGATGTTAAGTATTGTTCTTTTTGAAAATTTTTAACACTTTCTTTTAAAGTTTTGAATTCCAAATTCTATCCCTCTCTCCTCCTTCCTCCTTCTCTGAGATGGCAAGCAATCATATATATGCTCTACATGTGCAATTATGTAAAACATTTTCATATTAATCATTTGTACAAGAAGACTCAAATAAAAGGAAAAAAATGAAAGAAAAAAGGTGAAAAATACCATGCTTCAGGTTGTATTCAATCCATATCAGCTCTTTCTCTGGACATGGTTAATATGTTTCATCATAAGTCCTTTGGGATTGTCTTGGCTTATTGTATTGCTGAAAACAGCTGCCATCATGGTTCTTCATTGAACAATATTGCTGTGACAACATATATCATTCTCCTGGTTCTTTTCACTTCACTATGCATCAGTTTGAGTAAATCTTTCAAGATTTCTCTGAAATCATTCTGCTCCCCATTTCTTACAGTACAATAATATTCCACTACAATCATATACCATCACTTGTTTAGTCATTCCCCAATTGATGGGCACTCCCTTGAGTTCCAATTCTTAGTCACTACAAAAAGAACTAC
>JAQQSK010008604.1:0-13440 GCA_028658325.1 Potorous gilbertii
GGTTCTCAGGTGGGGGCAGGGCCGCCTCTCAGGCTCAGTTCCCTCAGGGGGTTTATACAGAGATTCTTTGTAGTGGAGCTGGGGTGGAGCTCCTGCCTGCTCTGGGAGTCTCTGGCTGAGCTGCCTCTGCCTCTGGCCGAGCTGCCTCAGCCTCTGCCACAGCGGCCGCTTCCCAGGGGTTCTGAGTCCCGGAGATCCCCCGCTCCCCTCTCAGCCCATCTCTCTCACTGACCTGTGCGTCTGTGGGTGGAGGGACCTTCACAGCCGCCGGAGATCCAGGTCCCTGACGCCTGCAGGGCTCTGCTGGCTCCTCTCAGTGCCACGTGGCCGGGGCGGGGGCGGGGAGCACTCGGCAGGACAGGACTCCGCTCCCGTCAGGGGTACCTTTGCGGTCAGTTTTTCAGGGCTCTCTGCAGCAGAAATCTCCTTCACTGTGTTGCTGCGCGGCTTCCACTGCTCCAGAATTTGTCAGGAATTCTTTTTACAGGAAATCTATGGGCTGTGGGTTCGGACCTAGCATAGGTGAGTCTTTCTACTCTGCCATCTTGACTCCGCCCCAAATTTTACAATTTTTAACCAGTATTCTGAATGCTCATATCCATAAAAATGAAATGCCCTCCCTAATTTGTCGCTTTTGATTTCTTCTAGCATAAATAGTCAGTGAAAGAATGGATATGCTGGGCTTTCCAAAAAACATAAATGGCAGAGAAGGTTCTGTGCATTCAGTCATTTATGCAACTCTACAATCAGCAATACTTTGCAGCCATTATGATATTTGACAGGACTAACGCATTTTCAGAATTTTAAGTTTATAGTTCAAATATCCAATAATAGACTAGTTAGTTTTTTTCAGAAATATTTAAATTAGACCACATCATGATAATTTTTATTCAATTTTGCATAAAAATATGAGAAATCCAAGGTTTTTTCTTAACATATGCACCTATCAGTTTGCTGAATTTCAGTTTTTTTCTCAATATTACCTATAGGGTACATAAGTGGCCTGAATGGTATAATCTTGAAGTTAACCATCAGCACAAGTTAATATATTACATGGCACATGTAGTGCTGACACAATACTTGCAAAACTATCAGAATTTTAATAGCTTGTACTGATAAACTAGGAGATTTTGTATTTTTCTTTGTACTTCAAAATCTCTCTGAAAAACAACTGTAAATCAAGGTGGAAACTGTTTATTTGAAGGTAAATAACTTGTATCTAAGAAGAATGTAAAGCAAGAAAAAAATGCACCTTATGCTTTTACCCAAGTAAAATAATTGTCATTTTTGACACTAAGAAAAACCACATTCTGCACATATATAAACACACATTTGTGTGTATGTGTGTATGTGTATTTTTATATCAATAAATTTATATATAATACACACATGCATATCAGTTCCTTCAGTTCTGTAAATTAAAAGTATAGTGTCAAAATGTACTGCTTCAGGGATTGTAAAGCATCTGTTTTCTTTCAGATAATGATTATTAAATATTCTTGGTTTTCCAGTACAGATATTTGTTGCGTTGTCTGATAAATTTGTTAGAATTGCAGATGTGATGTTTTCCAGATATTTACTGGGTTATTATCTTGCAAGTTTTAAGTCATAAATGTGTATCAATGCAATTATCCTTTGAATTTTTACATTAGCATTGTATATAAAAATTTAGAAATTCAAATAGCAGTGTGATATTACTTTTGATGTAAAAGTTTTGAAATAGTAGCTTTGATAATATGAAGTTAAAAAGGAAAAGACAAGGAGTTAGTGTGTAACTCTGAGGGGTCCTAGGAGTTTCTCTTTTTGGATCTCTTTCAGGTGGTGATCAGGGGATTCCTTGAATACTTATTTTGCCCTCTGCTTCTAGAATATCAGGGCAGTTTTCCTTGATAATTTCATGAAGCTGAGGTCTAGGCTCTTTTTTTGATCATAACCTTCAGGTAGTCCCATAATTTTTAAGTTGTCTCTCCTAGATGTATTTTCCAGGTCAGTTGTTTTTCCAATGAGATATTTCACATTATGTTCCATTTTTTCATTCTTTTGGTTTTGTTTTGTGATTTCTTGGTTTCTCATGAAGTCGTTAGCCTCCATCTGTTCCATTCTAATTTTGAAAGAACTATTTTCATCAGTGTTCTTTTGCACCTCTTTTTCCATTTGGCTAATTCTGCTTTTTAAAGCATTCTTCTCCTCGTTGGGTTTTTGAACCTCTTTTGCCAATTGAGTTAGCCTATTTTTCATTGTAGTATTTTCTTCACCATTTTTTTTGGGTCTCCTTTAGCAAGGTATTGACCCATTTTCCATGCTTTTCTTGCATCTCTCTCATTTCTCTTCCCAGTTTTTCCTCCACCTCTCTCACTTGATTTTCAAAATCCTTTTTGAGCTCCTTCATGGCCTGAGTCCATTGAATATTTATTTTGGATGTTTGGGATACAGAGGCCTTGACTTTTATGTCTTTCCCTGATGGTAAGCATTGTTCTTCCTCATCAGAAAGGAAGGAAGGACGTATCTGTTCACCAAGAAAGCACCCTTCTATGGTCTTATATTTTTTCCCTTTTCTGGGCATTTTCCCAGCCAGTTACTTGACTTCTGAGAATCTTTTCCACACCCACCTGTCCTCCAGATCCACCCAACTAGGGCTTGGAGTATGAGATTCAAATGCTATTTCCCAGCCTCAGGGCTTTCAGAGGGGGCAGGGCTGCTATCCCATGTGAGATTAAGTTCAGGTGCTCAGGAGGAGGCAGTGCTGCTATTCAGTGTGAGATTAACGTCAGCTGCTCAGGTGAGGGCAGGGCCACCTCACAGGGCTCAGTTCCCTCCGGGGTTTTATGAGGAGACTTTCAACAATGGATCTGGGCCCCTGCCTGTTTTGGTAGCCCCTGTCTGCTGCTTCCTCCACTGCTGCCTCCCAAAAGGACCTGAGTTATGGGTACAACCCCCTCCCCTTTCAGCCAACCAAACAGGCCCTCTCACCTTTGGGGTCTGTTTGAAGGACCTACATGGCCACTGGAGATTCTGTCCCTGAAGCCTGCTCGGGTCTGCTCCTCTAGGTGCCACACGGCCAAGGTAGGGCTGGGATCTGCTCTAGGTCTGCTGCTAGATGGACCTTTGGTGTTGGTTTTTCTGTAACAGAAATCTCCTCCACTATGTTGTTCTGTACCTTCTGCTGCTCCAGAATTTGATGGGAATTCTTCTTTACAGGTATTTTATAGGCTGTGTGTTAGGAGCTAGCATATGTGTGTCTGTCTATTCTGCCATCTTGACTCCTCCCCTATTTTTAAAGTTTTTAATTACACTTTCTCTCCCTCCCTCCCTCCCCTCCCCTTTCATTGAGACAAAGCAATATGATATAGGTCATACGTGCCCAGCCATAACACTCATGCTGTGAAAACTAACAACATTTCCTTCTAAACTGTACTACCCTCCATTTAGCTCATTCTTTCCCTTTACCTGTCCACCCACAATAGTGTTTACTCCTGCTTAGTCCTTCACCCAATATGCTTTGCCTTTTATCAACCCCATTCTATTTGTCCTCTCCACACTGCTTTTCTGTAGGTTAATTTAAACTTCCTTACCCAATTGAGTGTGTCATTTATTCCCTCTTGAAGCCAAATCTTATAAGGGCATGTTCCCTTATTCCCTCTCACTGTGACTTTCTTTCCCGCCATTGTAATGTTCTTTCTTGCCTCTTTTATGTGAAATGCTTTCCTGCATTATACCTCTCTCTTTCTCTTTCTCCCATTACATTCCCCTTCCTTTCTATTATGCTCCCGTCCCTATCCTCTTTTCCCTTGCATTTTTGTAGGGTAAGATAGATTTCCATATCCAGTGGAATGTCTGTCATTCCCTCTTTAAGCCAAACCCAATGAAAGTAGTGCTCAAAATCTCTCTTCTCCCGTCTTTTTCCTCCATTGTAAAAGCTCTGTCTTATCTCTTTTATGGGAGATGCATTACTACATTCTACCTCTCCCTTTCTCTTTCTCCCATAACATTCCCATCAATACTTAGTTTTATATTTTAGGTATCTTCCCCACATATTAAACTCATCCTGTTCTCTTTATCATCTGTCTCTATCTGTCTATATTTCTTTCTATTTATCTCTATGTATACACACGTATATTTATGTATACACTTTATACACACATGTATGGGTGTGCATTTGTATATGTATATACATATATATATATATATATATACACATATATATTCATATGTGTGTATGCATACATATACATGCACATGTATTATACATATCTACACATACACACATATATACACATATTCCCTCTAACTACCCTAATACTGAAAAAGTTCTCATGAGATACAAATATTACCTTTACATGTAGGAATATAAACAGTCTAACTTTCATGAGTTCATTATGGATTCTCCTACCTGTTTTCCTCTTCATGTTTCTCTTCATTCTTGCCATCTATAGTCATTCTGATGAATGCATTCAGTTGGCTCTGGAGGAAAAGTGAGGCTGGTGAACTTGCGCAGCCCTCTCTCACTCAAAATTAAGCCAAACACAAGTAACATCATCATTTCTTAGATGGCGTGATCTTATTCAGCCACAAAGGATGAATACAACAACAACAACAATTCTTTCATTTGAACATCAAATTTTCCATTGAGTTCTGGTCTTTACAATAAGAATGATTAGAAGTCCTCTATTTCATTGAATATCCATTTTCTCCCTGAAGTATTATACTCAGTTTTTCTGGTTTAGTCACTTTTGGTTTTAATCTTAGCTCCTCTTGAATATCATATCGCAAGTCCTCTGATCCTTTAATGTAGATGCTACTAAATCCTGTGTTCTCCTGATGGTGTTTCCACAATACTTGATCTGTTCTTTCTGGCTGCTTGTTATATTTTCTCCTATACCTGGGACCTCTGGAATTTGACTAATCTAGGAGTTTTTCGTTAGGGGTCTCTTTCAGTAGGTGATTGGTGGATTCTTTCAATTTCTCTTTTACCCTATGGTTCAAGAATATAGGGCAGTTTTCCTTAATAATTTATTGAGAGATGATGTCTAACTCTTTTTTGATCAGGGTTTTCAGGTAGACCGATAATTTTTGCATTATTTCCTCTGAATCCATTTTCCTGGTCCACTGTTTTTCCATTGATCTATTTCATATTAACTTCTATATTTTCATACTTTTGGTTTTGTTTTATAATTCCTTGATTTATCATAAAACTGTGAGCTTTCATTTTCTCCATTCTAATTTTGAAGGAATTATTATCTTCAGTAAGTTCTTTGGACTCCTTTTCCATTTGATCTATTCTGCTTTTGATACCATTCTTCACCTCATTGGTTTTTTGGACCTTGCCATGTGAGTTAGTCTATTTTCAAAGATAAAATTTTAAAAATTTAATTTAAATTTAAAAATTTAACTTAAAATTTTTCCTTTAGCATTTTGGGAGGTCTCATTTAACAAGCTATTGATTCCTTTTTCATGATTGTCTTCCATTACTCTCATTTCTCTTCTGATTTTTTCCTCTACTACTCTTACTTAATTTACAAAATACTTCCTCAGCTCTTCCATGACCTGAGACCAATTCATATTTTTCTTGGAGATTTTGCATGTAGAGCCCTTGATTTTGCTATCTTCCTCTGGTGGTATGCTTTGATCTTCCTCATAATAAGAAAATACCTTTTCACAAAGAAGTAATCTTTTATAGTCTTATTTTCCCACTTTGGTTATTTTCTCAGCCAATTATGTGACCTCTGAGTTCTGTGTTAAGTAGAATGTGCACTTCCCCATGTTTCAGGGACTTTTTGCAGCTGCTGTTCGAGATATCTCCAGGCACTTGCAAATTCTTAGCTCTTCCAAAGTACTATAATCAAAGGAGAGGTATTTACCACTCTCTGATCTGCACTGTGGTCTGTAAGCAACCACAAGTACTATTTTTTGCCTAGGTTCTGTGTGTAAGATTCCCTCTCCACAGCGTTCACCAACTTTGCCATGCTAATGCTCCTCCTTGCACCAGGACTGCCACCCAGAACTTCACTCTATATCAATTGCTCAATTTCCCCACTGTCTGTAGGCTAAGAACTCCAGAAGCAGTGGCTGGCCCCAGCCTAGGACTGAGACTGGGAGCAGTTCCTCTCTCAACTAGGTGAGAGAGCTTTCCCACTGACCTTTGAAGCTCTCTTTGGCATCTGTGGATTGAAAATTCTTGCAGCAGTGAATAGTGAATCAGTGCCCTGAAGCCTGCTCCAGTCTGGTCTGTGCCAGTATAGCACATGGTAGACTGCACTCCACTCCAAGTTTGGTTCAATAGGCCCCTCTTGTCAGTTTTCAGATTGTCTTGGGATGGAAATCTGTTTCACTCTGTTATTTTCTGATTTCTGCTCCTGTAGAATTTGTTCAGAGTCATTTTTTACAGTAATTTTGATGGATTGTAATGGTGAGCTCAGGTAGGTCCTTGCTTTTCCTCCATCATCTTGGCTCCACACCTAATAATCATTTGAATAATAAAACCTTCTCCTAAAACATTTTTTTCTTTTGATTTTACTAAAGGGATATATTCCATGCAGCATGAATTCAAACACCTACATGTTATTTGCTAACAATAGGAATCATTAGTGTGTGGGGGACAGAAGGCTGAGGAGAGACCAGAGTTAACATTCCATTGCCAATGCCTGATGTGGAAACTCCCTCTACCAAAGTATATTTTCCATGATTTAAGAGACTCAGAGAGTCTAGATGATGGTATCAAAGTTAAATAGAAATAGGTGGTACATACAGAAGAATTCCTGACAATCTCACATAGATTAGTTTATATTGAATTTTTATGTATTTTGTTACGTATCTTCCAATTATACTTTAATCTACATTGGGCAGCATTATGAATGTTGAATATTTGATACCACTGGCTTAGTCCACTGAGATATTAAACAATTTGGCATTATCACCCAATACATACACCAAAGCAAATACTTGAATTCTGAAGATGTCTTTTTATGTTTGCATACTTCCCTTCAACATATTAACGGAACTGAACCAAAAATCAGAAATCCTGAGTTCTAATCCCAATTCTAACACTTACTTGGGCTAATCATTTGGCCTTTTTAATCTAAATTTATTTATCAATAAATGTGAATAATGCTTTCTTAGCAAACATTAGAGGGTTCAGGAATTTATAATTATGTGTGCTACATGAACTCTAAGGCAATGATAACTTTCTTGATAATGTATTGGCAGACACATATAGGTATAAGAGGCAATGTAGAATGTTGGATTTAGAGTTAGGAGGTTGTAAGAGTAAATCACTAAAGTTCTCTGCAGCTCAATCTTCTCCTTTTTACAAAAGGGCTAATAACACTTGTAGTAAAATTCCCACCTGCTATGAGGCTGATATGGAATAATATGTGTTCTGAATTGGGCCTGACTCAAGCTATTTCCCTGATACTTTAGGTTCATTGATTGTTTAACAATTGTTTAACAATTAAGAAAAAGAGATTTACATAGCCCTGGAATGACAAAGGAATAACTTGAGTTAATTCATCTGAGCAAAGACACCTCTTTAACCATCATGTTCCAACATCAGAATATCACAGCACTCCTGGTTTACTTATGGATGAGGTATTCTAAGGTGATGAGGATGTGACATAAAAAGTCTGAGACTTTAGTCCCCTGAGGCAATCAATTCTTAAAGAATATATCAATACTTTTTAAGGAAACAAACAAAAAAAAAGTAACTTGTATAGAGGAAGGGGAGAAGAAAATAGTATATTGCTTTTAGCACAATACATAAAGTACTTTGCAAAATTTACTGGGATATAGAAACGTCAGTTATATTCTCTCTCTCTCTCTCTCTCTCTCTCTCTCTCTCTCTCTATCTATATATAAATATATATATATATATATATACATATATATATATATGTATATATATATATATATATATAATATACTTCTCGAGTCTATTATGCTTCATATAAAATCAACTACTATCTCTTGGTGAATACTAGGTAAAATGCCACCATAAAATGAATTATTTGCAGTTTAATTCTTCTGGGATCATGGTATTCCCTTTGTTGTCATGTGAAAGACAGAATAAAAATATCCTATGTATTTCCAAAGGACAGAGATTGTTTGAACAGGAGAGAGTCACAATAAGAGAGGCCTGTCTTGAGATTTGAAATAATTTCCTATGCATTCTAGTTGTTCAAATTGGAAATGAACTGACTTAAGAGTTGATAAGTTCTCTGTCACTCAAAGTGTTCAATCAGAGAGTAGATGACCACTTAGAGAAGACGTAACTAAATAAGAGAAGTTGGATTAGCTGATAATTGTAACAGTAAGTTTATATGATTCCACCACTCAGAATTAGTGGCAGATATAAGTTTGATTAATGATTTTGCCTCAATTAGAACTGAGTTTTTCGTTATCCTTGCAATCGATGCAGAAAAATCTGTCTCTGAAAAATGTTTGTCTATCTGTATCTTTCACCTGAGGGGAAGGAAAGAAAAGCTTGTACCCTACAATCATATCTCATACTTCACTTTTTCTATTGGTGAGAATGAGGCATTAAAAAAGTACTAGATGACAGATTCATTCATAGATTCATTCAGAGATGTAAAGCCAAAAGGTGCCTACAAGGCAATCCAGTTTGAGCCCTCATTTTACAGTAAACTGCAGTCTGGAGCAGGTTAAGTGACTTGTCCGTATCTATTGGTTGTTTTTCATCCTTCCCTCTGCTACTGCCCTTAAATGATTTGAGATTTAGATGATGAACGTTTTTAATTTACAATACAGTGGTCTCTATCTCATACAATTTTAATGGAATTCACTTGATAATTGTTGTTTCGTTTCTTTTTCCTCACTGAATATAGTTATGACCTTATTGATCGCACAGACCCTAAAGTTATCTACTTCTTCCCTTTACATTAGAAGTGTCTCGCATCAGAAGTTGAATCTCCAGTGTAGATAATTTTTTTCTGTGTTAAAACTTTTGTTTCTATGGATAAAGATTCACTACATACTCCTTTACTCCATGAAGGCCACATACATAGCTATAACCAAATTTATCATCATTCCGAATAGTGAGATCAACAAAGTGGTCATTAAGAGAAATACTAGCACTAATATCTAACTAAAGTATTGTGCATCACTGTTAAAGTTACAGGATACAGATTGTTGATCTGTATTGCCAAACATCCTTCACAGGCTGCACTGATGCTTGCTTCATTTCTTCTTTGACATCATTATATTTGCAAATTTCTCCAGAAAGCAAGTCTAATGGACAACAGTTGCATTGGAAGTGGGAACACAGAAGATGATGCTTGTAAACCTTCTATTCAGTTCAGAGATGTTTGCTCCTGGCCCAGAGCACCAGCAGAAAAAAAAAAATAAGGTTTGGGGAAGCACCCCACCCACTACAGCACAACTTTCCTAAGGGCCATCTGCTGATTTCTGGTGAGCAGTAATGTCATGGACTGTAATCATGAGTCCTTCCACAATATCAACATTATCTCTAATTACATTAACCAAGAGGAACAGGCAGTTAGTACTTGAAGAGGAATGCTAGTCACAGTCTTAAAGGAATTGTATTTCTCTTGGTTAACTTCTCTAATGAACATAAGGTCCTAAGTAGAAGTAGAGATTTTGATATGCTTAGACTCAGTCTTTAAGTAAAACCAAACTTTACTTAGGTGATAAAAGCCCTAATGGAATCTTTGATGTACTCAACCTCACCATAATGGTAAGATCATTTTCATGGAAGATAGTAATGACTGGGTGGAAGGGTATTGAGGTCACTGAAAAGATTAGTGATGGTCACAGTATTTGTTTAGTCTGAAGTGAATATAATCCTAGTGACCATGTTCCCATTACAGTTTTGGAGAATACATATGATTTGCAGGACTGACTGGGATAAAAAATCAGCAAGGAAAAGTAGATTAAGTAGTGATCAGAAAAGAAAGAAGAGAATAAGGAGAAAGCAAGGCTTAAAAAACCTAAGAGATGAGTGTATGAGGAAGAAGAGGAGAGAGGTTCTTGATAGTGTCAAAAGCTGCAGAAAAGTCAAGAAGAATGAGGATTGAAAAAAAGGCCTTCATATTTGGTAACTGATAGATCAGTGGTTTGGAGAGAATAGTTTCATTTGAATGATCAAGTCAGCAGCCAGATTGAAGATTTAAGAAGAAAATGGGAGTAAAAGAAATGGAAAAACTGACTGCAGATGGTCCTCCCAGGGATGTTAGCAATGAAAAAAGAGGAGAGACATAGATTTATTACTAGCAGAGATGAGCGGATCAAGCAAAGGATTTTTGTTGTCGTTTGTTTTTAAATAGGAAGAAACATAGGTACATTTTTCGGCAATAGGGAAATAGACAATAGACAAGGAGAGACTGAAGATTAATGAAAAAAATCGTGAATGATAGAGGTGACAATTTACTAGTGAAGATGGGAGAGAACAGAATGATTTGTTCACATAGAAGTATTTACCTTTGCAAAGGGCCAAGGAGAAAGACCAAAGAAGAAAGGACACCTTATTATGTGAGAAAGACATGAGGGAGCAACGTTTCTAGCCTGCCTTTTGAAGTCAGTCCATGACGTGGATTTTAAGTCTTTGTCTCCTGCGCAAGTCAGTTATCAATCAGTCAAAATTAATTTATCATTAACTTATTATGTCTTATTCATTATTCTAAGTGCTAGAAACACAAAGGAAAAACTAAAGCAAACAACCTTTATCCCTACTCTCAAGGAGCTTACATTCTAGTATATAAGAAAGCATGTGAATAACTACTAGAGATTTGATAATAGAATATTCCAGATATAGAGGGCAGGAGGTGAAAAGCTACCAAGTTATGTGTGAGACAGAGGTACAGCAGGAATACCAGTGTTTCTAGACTGTAGAAAATGAAAATACCAGTAAAATGGGGAGAAAAATCTAGAAAGAAGTAAAACACATGCATGTGAAGAAAATTCAACGATGTTTTCATTACCTTTTAAGAAAAAAAAAACAGCCTTGTCTTTGCAGCAGGAAGTTTAGTAGCTATAATTCCTACTATCAAGGATATATAATAATACTGCCAAGACAGAATTTTTTTTAAATTCAGACTTGAAAATTAAGAAATCATATCATAACATAATTGATATTAACATGTACGTAGAAGGAATTTTAGGGCTCATGTATGCCATTTTTTTTTAGCAGAAGAATTAACTGAAGCACAAGGATGACCTTCTTTGAGGTCAAGTAGTGATGGATATGATATATTTACATAGGCATTTTGTGTCTAAATAGAAAGTGTATTTTAGGTATATTTGTAATAGGATGCTGCCTAATGCCAAAATCCTCTTTTTCCTTCGGCCATTGGGAAAGTCCGTGATGCTTTTCCTTTCTACCATATCTACACTGGCTGTACTTGAATAGTAGAGGACTAAAAAAGGATGATATCGATTTTCTGGGAATCTGAGTGATATAAATGGAAAATTGGCATGTCTCACCTGAAAATATTGAGATTTATCCTGAAGACCCAGCTGATAATTTTGACCTTAGCAATGAGTGTGAATTTGTATGAAAGAAAATAGATGATAAGATCTAGGACAATTCATAACAACTTTTTCATATTTTCAAATGTTGGTATTAGGGAAATGCTTATCAGCTGACGCTTTCCAAAATTATGTTTATACGTAAATAATTTGAAGCTCTTCATTTTCCTACCCTGGCGTCCCCTTGGATTTTGACCAATAAGTAGAGCACACATTTACCACCTGCAACTACTTAGGAGTGGGCACAAATCATAATTTTTATTAGATATGCCATTCTTTCATTGCTTTTATTATGCATTCTATATCAAAGACATTTCAAAAACATTTGTTAAACTTGTCTTCTGCAAAGTCACATATAAATTTTCAATTTTAGAGAGAGCATTTTGAAATAAAGGATATTCTCTATAATATGTAATGAAATTCACAACATATCATAAAAATAGAAGCAACATTTCTCATAATTTTCTCATTTAGGTAAGGTATATTCCTGCCTCCACACCTTTGTTCACTTGTTCCCATAGTATTAAATTTTATTTTTGAAATCTTGTTGAATTGTAAAACTGATTTCAAGTACAGAGATGCTAGATTCAATTGATGTCTCTTACCTGCCTACTTAACTGTCTTTGGGAAACTTTTAATTATCACTTCATTGCTTTGTACTTGAGAATAACAAGAAGCTTAATATTGTACCCTTCCCCCCCACCCCCCGATTTAAAAAAAATGTTGTTTTCAGGAAGAATGACAATGAATAGGCCATGTGACCAGAAGGAGAAAACATCTTTCCATTTTTAATATGGATAGGCCTTAAAAGGATATAGCTCCCATATAATGCTCAAAGTCATAGAATAGAAGAAATGTCAGATATTGCTTCCAACCTTCAAGAGATGATCAAGAGCATGCTATAGAAACTGTAGAAGTAGGGCACTAGTTATAATAATACTTTGGAAGTTTGTGGGGTTTTTTGACCCAGAAAAGGACTTTAAAGAGTTCTGATGACACTTTTCTGTGGGTGTGATCCCCCTCACAACCAATTGCCCTTCTCCTGTTCCAGTAATGGTCTTCTTCCAGGGATTCATCTACTCACTTCAGTTTAGAAACCAGAGCATGTTTCTTACCATTCAAGGTCACATCCTTTGAGTCTACAATCTCAATCTAACTCTCCCACCAGTTGTCCTACATAGATATTTTTTTTTTCTCTAGAAGGCTACATGGTCTCTGGTCTAGATATGGGATATTTGTTATTAATGTATGATCTGATTCCACATTACTTGGAATACAATTTCTTAGTCTATAGATTTAGAGTAGGGGTTCTGAAAGATAGCTAGGTATTGCAGTGAATAGAGTGCTGGACCTGGAGGAAGGAATACCCATGTAATTGAATTAAAATCCGACACAAAATGTGTGACACTGAGCAATTACTTAATCCTGCTTCCCTCAGTTTCCTCATTTTTAAAATGAGCTGGAGAAGGAAATGAAAATCCCTCCAATACCCTTGCCAAGAAAACTCCAGAAGGTCTCAGGAAGAATGGAAAAGGACTGAAATAACTAAACAACAAAAATAAATTACTATATAAATGAATTTCCCTTGTAATACTATGTATTTTTTTATTTTTCATTTTATTTTATTTTTATTTCTTAATATAAATTATAAATTTATTTAACTTTTTACATTTATTTTCACAAGATTTTGGGTTTCAAAATTTTCTCGCCATTTGTCCCCTCCCCCACCCCAGGACACTGAGCATTTTAATTTCTCTTATCACCAATCTGCCCTCTCTTCTATCATCCCTCCCTTCTCTTTTCCTTATCTTCTCTTTTGTCCTGTAGGGCCAGATAACATTCTATTCCCCATTACCTGTATTTCTTATTGCCTAGCAGCAAGGACAATACTCAACAGTTGTTCCTAAAACTTTGAGTTCCAACTTCTCCCCATCCCTCCCTCCC
>JAQQSK010008605.1:0-13439 GCA_028658325.1 Potorous gilbertii
CCCTCCTCCTCCTCTCCCCTTAGGCTCTCCTTCTGCTCCCCCAGCTCCTCCAGCACCCGGAGGAGGTGCCCAGTGGGTATGGACCAGCCGCCCTTTCCCTCCTCCTCCTCTCCCCTTAGGCTCTCCTTCTGCTCCCCCAGCTCCTCCTCAGGTATCCTCTTCATTTCTTCTCATTTTTCTTGGTCCGGGCGCCCCTCCTGCCCCACTGTCCCATGGTGTGGAGGCCACACTGCAGACCCTATCTACATCTCCCGGGGACTCCGGAAAGTGCTCCAGGCTTCCAGGTGGAGAGAGACTGTTCTCTTGATGACCTAGAGGGCCACATGTGCCCCACCCCTGTTCTAGTCTCATCTCACTTCCTGGGATTGGGAGAATTTCTAATTTTGTTTGGGATCAAGGAAATGCAGGCTCCTTTCATGTCTTCTCTGTCCTAGCTCTGCCTTGAGGAGTCTGCACTTACCCAAAACAGAATGCCTTCCGTGATCCCAACCTCTAGGTGTCCGGTGAGATGATTTTTTTCTTTTTTTTAACTTAATAGTATTTTTTTTTCCAGTTACATGTAAAGATAGTTTTCAATGTTCATCTTTGTAAGATTTCGAGTTCCAAATTTTCCTCCCTTCCCTCCCCTCCCCCTCCCCAAGACAGCAGGCAACCTGATAGACATACATGGAAAATCATGTTAAACGTATTTCCACATTAGTCATGTTGTGGAAGAAGAATCAGAACAAAAGGGAAAAACCATAAGAAAAAAAAGAATTTAAAAAGTGAAAATAGCCTACTTCGATCCGCATTCAGACTCCTCTGAATGTGGTCAGCATGTTCTATCACAGGTCCCTGGGGATCGTCTTGGATCGTTGTATCTCTGAGAAGAGGTAAGTCTGCCATGGTTGATCATCGAACAATGATGCTGTTCCTGTGTACCATGTTCTCCTGGTTCTGCTCACTTCACTCAGCATCAGTTCATGTAAGTCCAGGTTCTGCTGAAATTTGCCAGCTCATTATTTCTTATAGAACAGTAGTATTCCAATCCATTCATATACCACAGCTTTTTCAGCCATTCCCCAATTGATGGCCAATCCCTCGATTTCCAGTTCTTTGCCACCACAAAAAGAGCTGCCATAAATATTTTTATACATATAGGTCCTTTCCCCTATTTTAAGATCTCTTTGGGATACAGACCTCGAAGAGGTATTGCTGGCACAGTTTTATAGCCCTTTGGGCATAGTTTCAAATTACTCTCCAGAATGGTTGGATTTTCTTTGTTGAAATTATAGCAGTATAGACAGTTCTCTCTGTCCCCTCCCCATTTTAGAGACTGGGATCTTAAGGAATGTTGCATGTTCTTTTCCTCTGGCCCTTGCCCATCTGTTTGCTCAAAGTTCATGTTCCTCAACTATATACTCAGTACTGAAGAGCTCAAAGGAAAAGGATCCATATGTACAAAAATATGTACAGCAGCTCTTTTTGTGGTGGCCAAGAACTTTTGGAAATTGAGGAAATGAGCCTCAGTTGGGGAATGGCTAAATAAGGTGTGGTAAATGAATGTGATGGAATACTATTGTGCTGTAAACAGTTATGAAGGGGATAGTTTTGGAAAAACTTGAAAAGATTTATATGAACTGATTCAAAGTGAAGTGAATAAAACAAGAACATCTACACAGTAATGGCAGTGTTCTAAAGATAGTAATATTGATATCAAGCTGTGAAAGACTTAGTAACTGATCAATATAGTGATCCAGCACAACTCTCAAGGACTCGTGATATTCAATGACATTCACCTCTAGATAGCACACTGTTGAACTCAGAGTACAGATTGAAGCATGTTTTTTCCTTTCTTTTTCTTTTACTTTTTCTGGAACATACATAATGCAGAAATATATTTTGCTTAACTTCATATGTGTAATGGGTATCATATTTCTTGTTTTCTTAATGGATGAGAGATGAAGGATGAAGGGAGGCAGAAAATTTGGAACTTAAAAGTAACATTTAAATTTTTTTAAACCTGCAAACTCAATACTGAAAAAAAGCTTCTGTGAATAGCTAAAAAGACTTATAATTGACAATCTTGTCTATCACAGAGATTTGTCTCCTTAAGCTGGCAAGACCAGTTATTTAATATATCTTATTCATGCATTTTCTAGCATTTTTTAAGTACCTAAGGGAGTAGGTACAGACTATGAGTACTAAGTATTTTAGATATACAGAGAAAGAAGATGTTGATCTGGGATTAGGAAATTAAGGAAGACTTCTTAAAGGAGGTGTCTTTTCAGTTAAAACTTAAAATGGGTAGGATTTGGTTAGCTGGGGAGAGAGAATTAACATGTCATTTGTGGAAACCAGTAGAATTTGAACTACCTGTGGTAGGCAGATCATGATAAGGTGATAGGAAAAAGAGTGAATGCTTTCTGGTAGTGAGTCCAGAACATTGAACATCACTTCCACTTTTATAACACGCAAATCTTTTAGTTATTCTGAGCTTGATAGAGAGCAGTAAATATGAACATTTCCATATTCAAAGAAACAAAGAAGAAGATTACATACAAAACCCTAAATTTCCATGATCTATAGCTTATATTTTAAAAATTTTGTCACAAATTCAATACATTAGTTTCAAAGCTTCTAGTAACAGAATTTTAAATGCATTTTGGACTGGACCAGTCTCTAATCTGAGAATGACTGGAGCCAGAACAGAACAGGTCAGAGACAGGCGTGTCAGGAATCAAGTAGTGGTTTAATTAGTTTTAGAGTGAGAAAACATGTGCAAGTAGAAGCCCCTACCTCCTCCTCAGAAGCAGGGGTTTTGCATTTTGGGGTACTGGCAATGCTTTATATACATACAGTCATTCTAAGGTCTTAAGTAGCTGTTCCCACAGCAGCCTTATACTTGGACAGTACAGGTGTTCCTAGGTCCCATGGAAACAGTCTCCAAGTTGATTGGCTCACAGCAGGGTACAGTGCTTGGTTTGGTTCCCTTATTTGTTGTGTATGTTCGTTCTTTGTTGCCTAAGAAGACCATGCCCTCAGAGAAATGATGATATGACTTGCACTTGATTTTGTTTTGCGTGAGGGAGGGCAGTGCAGGTCACCAGCCTCACTTCTCCTCCAGAGCCATCTGAATCCAGTGACCAGATATTCATCAGGATGACTGGAGATGACCCAGGATGAGGCAGTTGGGGTTAAGTGACTTGTCCAAGGTCACACAGCTAGTGAGTGTCAAGTGTCTGAGGTGAGATTTGAACTCAGGTCCTCCTGACTTCTGCACTGGTGCTCTATCTACTACACCACCTAGCTGCCCTCCACTTACCTGTTACAAAGAGTGGGGATGATGAACAAGTCAAACCCGGTGAGGGATGACTCTCCTGGCCCTGGGAAATAGGGAGCAGTGGACACCTACTGCTTGGTCAAAGCAGTGCACTTTGCCAGAGGGTGAGATCATCTAGAGTGCAAAAGACCTGTTATGCCAAGCTCAGGGCACAGCCTGATTACTGGACCTTTGCTCTGGAAAACAGGGTGCCTCCCAAATATTTTGGCACTGCCTCTTTGTCCTTTAATGAGTAAGCTCATGTTTAGGAGAGATTGTTTCCCCTTGTAATCTCAGTGTCATAGTAGGCACTTCATAAATACTTATTGATTGAGATTTTAAAATGCCACAAGATTCCTTTCTTTCTTTTTTGGTCATTGCTATCCTAGTCTCACATCCTGCAAGACTATGGCCCCCAATTAACAGAAAAAGTCCTTCTAACAGATAAGCATAGTCAAATAAGATAAATCCACATATTGGCCATGTCAGAAAACTTATGTCTTCATTTGCGTCTAAATCTTGACCTCACCTCTCTTTCAGGCAATGGGTAGCATTCTTGGTGGTTGAACCTCTAACATCATAGTTAGGCATTATATTGAACAGAGAGTTCTTAAGTCTTTCAGATTTGTCTTCCTTTACATTGTTGTGACTGTTGTATAAGTTGTCCTGGCTCTGCTCTTTTCAGTCTGTTTCAGTCCATACAAGTTTTCCCAGATCTCTCAGAGTCCGTTTCTTTCCTTGTTTCTCACATGTAAGAAGACTTCACTACATTAATACACCATAATTCATTCATTCTCTCTCCAGCTGATGGACATTGACTTTGGCATTTCTTTGATACCCCAAAAAGTGTTGCTATAAATATTTTTGTTCATTTGGGTCATTTTACTCTTTCTTTGATCTCTTTGGGTTATGTGTCTGATAGAGAATGAATGAACAAAATGAATTTATTAAGTGCTTACTATGTTACAAACACTATGCAAGTGCTGGGAATTCAAAAAGAAGATTCTCTGTCCCCAAGAAGCTTTTGCTCTGATTGGGATAGACAAGTAAAAGAAAGCTCCATCACAGAGTAGATGGCAAGGCCCGGGGGTCCTTAGGTCATCATTTAGTCAAATGACAGTGCCAGTGTTCTGGAGGACATTGAGACAGGGCTGATGGTAAGGCCCAGTGATCCTTGCTGTCACTGAATGGAGGAGAATTGATGGATCCTATTTAATCCAAGTCACACAAATGTCAAAGCACCACAGATGGATTCTGGGAAGGCCAGAGTTGGGAAAATGTTGGCAAGTAAAGAGGGTAGTAAGGGGAAAGAGTGCTTGCCTCCACACCATTCCATCAGGGAAGATATTGATGAGTCAGATGACATGGGCAACTTAGTGACTAATGGGATAGGATTCCTTTCCCTCTGGCTTGACCAAAACATAGCTGGACCAGCAGTGCATCAACTGTGCATGTCTGTGCACAATCCCTCAGCGTCATGTTCTGCTTTTACCATCCTTATCAGAATGAAGGGCATGAAGTAGAATGTCAGTTATTTTAACTTTCATTTCTTCTATTACTAGTGACTTAGAGCATTTAAGAAATATGATCATTGATCGCCTGAATTTCTTTCCTTGAGAACTTCCTATTCATATCCTTCAGCTGGGCCTAAGGCCTCCTGGGCCTTGCCATTTCCCTGCTGATGAGCCCTCAGGACTTCCAGGCCTTGCCATTCACCCTACAATGGAACTTTCTTTTACTTGTTGTTTACCCCGATCAGAGTGAGAGTTCCTTTTGAGCAAGGACTGTCTTGCTATTTTTAATTGCATACTTAGCACAGTGTTAAAACATAGTAAGTACTTAAGAAATGCATTTTCATCCATTCATTCCCTAGAAGAGACCAATGCCTTGCTATTACAGACTTGTATCAAGGCCATATATATCTTGACTATCAGATCTTTGTCCTCTCCTTGCCTGTGCTGGCTTCTGTGTGGGTTGCCTACATTTACCCTGCTTCCGTGGGGCAACCCATATTCTCAACTCTCCTGACATTTAAATTACCTGACTTGTGCTGCATAACAGCTCTCTGCCTGCTTCTGCTTGCTTGTGACCATCTTGTACATTTTGGACTGCATGGGGACCTTCCATTTATTTTCAGTTTTCTTTATCATTGGCTTTTCTCAGGTCTTTTTCAGGGTTTCTATGAGAGAACTGGGCTGCTCTATGCTGTGCTTCCTCCTTTCAAGATCCTTCCTGGTAGGGTACATCTCTCTGAATTGAGTGGAGCCAAATGACTTTATTAGAGGTGAGTATCAAGACACAAGGCTAAGAGCACATGAGTACAAGAGGATACGACTTCTTTTAGGCCTGCTTCTTGAGTAGCCAGAATGTACTCTTGACATCAAACAAAACAAAACTCCCTTTGATGTAAATCCAATTCAGTACAAATTGTGGCACATAGTGGGTGTTTTTGAAGTATTTGATTAGGAGTAATGGGAGTCCTGAATGTTGTGAGAACCATTCCTTGTAAACCAGACTAGCTTTCTGTTTTTCCCAAGGGTGTCTTTATAAAAGATCATTTCTGCTATCTTAGATGTTTCAGGAAACATTGACTTTCAAGGATGTGACAGTGGACTTCCCCAGGGAAGAGTGGGTGCACCTGGGCTCTGCTGAGAGGGACTTATACAAGGAAGTGATGCTGGACAATTATAGGAACCTGGTCTCCCTGGGTAAGGACAACTTTTCTCTGTAATTCAGAATTCTGCTCCCCTCACCTGACCCCTAGAGTTGGGGAGGGGAGGGGTGTGTGCTCACAGGTGTCTTTACTGTCTCAACTTCTAGAGCCCCTGGGTGTTTCTGAAGTACTCTGCTAACTGATGTTCTGTGAAAGCTGGGAATCTATGTACTCTACTATGTGATCTAGATTCCTGAATCCTTCTAGGGTCAAGAGAAAGGATGCTTTTGTTCTTTGTTTCTCAGTGAAAGACTTTTGCTTTATACTATAAGAAACTGGCAAATTCATGGTCCTGCCCCAGTCTTCACCTTCCCCACTCTTTCACCAGCTTCAAACATTTCCTCCCCAAATGACCAAGGTAGATAACTGAAAGTGTGAAAGATTCTCATCCCAAATGGGGATGAAAATAAGAGTGCCTGCCCTGCAAGGCTGTGAAGATCAAAGGAACCCATATTTGTAAAGAGCTCACTGCTTTATATCTCCTCTTTTCTTCCCCCTCCCCATTCCTCTATCAGATCAGGTCCAGTGACTACGTTTTTCTTTGGAGACCCTCTCCACTCTGTCACATACAGTCAATCAGTGGCACTAATTATATGATGGCTTTGGGATAGGTTTTGACCCAGCTAAGGGCTGAGTTTGGAAAGATCTAAAAAGACTCTGCCCTCAGGGAGCTTCTTTTCTAAGGGGGTAGACAGCATGCAGATAAATAGATATAGACTAGATTCATAGAAGATGAAAGATAACCTCAGAGGGGAAGGCTTCAGCTGCTGTGGGCATGTAGATAGGCCTCCTAGCAAAGGTGGCATTCAAGTTGAGTTGAAGGAGGTCAGCGATTCTAAAATGTAGGGCATTGGAGGCATGGCCAATCAATCAGCAGACATTTATTAAGTACCTGCTAAGTGTTAGACACTGTGCTAAGTGCTGGAGACACAAAAAGGGGCAAAGGACAGTCTCTTCTCCCAAGGAGCTTACAATCTAATGGGGGAGACAACATTTAAACCCATATAAACCAATAGGCTACATACAGGTAGATAGGAAATAATTAATAGAGGGAAGGAGCTAGAATTGAGAGGGGTTGGAATGTGGGTGGGGGAAACAGAGAGTCAGTGCCTTGATACATACTAAAGTACACAGGTGATAATCCTACAGAGTACTATGTGTGGCCTGCTGGATCTTTTTAGTACACCTTTTCCTTGACATGGAAAAATAATAATAGGGATGCCAATGGACACTTTGGTGACATTCTAAAGTGTGAAATGTATTCTGTGTGTTCATTATTCCATTTGGTTCTCACAGCCGCCCTGTGGGGTAAGTTCAGTAGGTACTTTTATCCTCACTGAGTCCCAAAGAGAGTGTGATTTGTATGAAATCGTATATCCACCATTAGGTGGAATTTGAGCTGAAGTCTCTCAGAAGTGGCTGGGCTTGAATTCTGATGTAACTAACTCTCCAGTGGACTTTTTCACATCTCACTCCATGAACAGGGTTAGGTCTTGAGATGTTCAAACCAGATGTGATCTTCCAGTTGGAGAGAGGAGAATCACCATTGATGTTGGAGATAGAAGATACCAGTGAGATCTCTCCAGGTAAGTAAATGAAAAGAACAGGAGGATGGGCACAGAGCTTAGCTGTTTGTTTTGGGGGGGACAGCCCCTGTGTAGTATTACATCAGTCAATCAACGTTTATAAAGCACCTAGTGTGTACTGTTACATGCTAAGCTCTAGGGATATAAAAGAGGCAAAAGATAATTTGTCTTCAAGGAGCTCACAATCTAATGGGAAAACAACCTGCAAACACATATATGCAAACAAGTTATATATAGGCGAGATGGATGGTTGGTTGTTGTCCTTAATCTTCAAAAAGAACCAAAATGATATCACCATGATAAAGTGAAATTTCAGTGTGTCTGACTGTGACTGATCAGACCAATAAGAACTCGGAATGCTCTACCACAGGTTGGGTACAGATATTCCGTGTGAATATTTGGGGTGGATATGCCCAATTAGCTCATCATGTTTTTACTTTGTGCTATCTCAATTCTGCTTTGCTTAAAGAGTACAGCACTATTTCTGATGTGGGCATGCAATGCTGATGGGTCCTGTGCCAGTGTCTCCCATGTTGCACAGTCAAATCCAAAGTTCTTGAAAGAGACCTTGAGAATGTCCTTGTATTGCTTCTTCTGGCCACCATGTGATCACCTGCCCCGTGCAAGTTCTCCATAAAATAGTCTTTTTGGCAAGTGTACAAACAGCGGGGCAAGTCCATTGGAGTTGCACTCTCTGTAGCATAGTTTGAATACTTGGTAGTTCAGCTTGAGCAAGGACTTCAGTGTCTGGTACCTACTCCTGCCAGGTGATCCTCAGAATCTTCCCAAGACAGATCAAATGGAAGCGATTCAGTTTCCTGGTAAGGCACTGGTAGACTGTCCATGTTTCACAAGCATATAACAGTGAGGTTAGCACAGTGGCTCTGTAGACCTTCAGTTTGGGAGTCAATCTAATACTTCTTCTCTCCCAAACTTTTAATTCAGAGCCTCCCAATCACTGAGCTAGCTCTGGCAATGTGTACATCAATCTCATTGTCAATGTGTACATCCCTGGAAAGTACACTACCAAGGTAAGTGAACTTATCCACACCATTCAGAATTTCTCCATTTGTTGTAACTGATGGTTCCACATATGAATGGTGTGGTGGTGGCTGATGGAGTACATTTGTTTTCTTGGTGTTAATTATTAGGCCAAAATTAGCACAGACAGCAGAGAATTGATCCATACTTTGTTACATCTCAGCTTCAGAGGCTGCATTGAGTGCACAATTATCTGCAAACAGAAAATCATGCACCAACACTCCCTCCACTTTGGTCTTGGCTTGTAGCCTTTTCAAATTGAAGAACTTACCATCATTACGGTAGTTGACCTTGATGCTGTGTTCATCCTCATTGAAAGCATTTGTCAACATGGCTGAAAACATCATGCTAAAAGGCATGGGAGCAAGGACACAACCCTATTTCACTCCATCGGTGACTGGGAAGGCACAAGAGCATTGTCCATTATCCGGAACCTGGGCAAACATGCCATCATGAAGTTGATGTACAATATTGATGAACTTCTCTGGGCAACCAAATTTTGACATAATTTTCCATAAGCCCTCACATCTAACAGTGTCAGATGTCTTGGTCAGATCTACAATGTTGTGTACAGACCTCTGTTCTGCTCTAGACATTTCTCCTGGAGTTGTTGGGCAGCAAACACTATATTGACTGTTCCATGGTCCTTTCTGAAGCCACACTGGCTCTCAGGTATATGACCATCTTCCAAGTGAAGGATCAGCCTATTAAGGAGAATTCTAGCAAGAACTTTGCCAGCAATAACTAAGAGAGAGATCCCCCTGTGATTGTTGTAGGACAATCTATTCCCTTTACCCTCATAGAGAGAGACAATGGAGGTATCCTTGAACTCCTGGGGGATAACCTTCTTTTGCCATATAATCTAGAAAATTTCAGTCAGCTTTTGTGTGATCAATGGTCCCCCCTACCTTGTAAATCTCAGCTGAAATTGAATCAGCACCAGGTGCTTTGTCACATGAAAGGAGCCTAATGGCCCTCAAAACCTTTTCTTCAGTTGGAAGTTCAGCTAAGGAGGGAGTGACTTCAACCTGAGGTAAATGATCAGTGGCTGCAGCATTGATTGATGATGGCCTTTTGAGAACACTATGGAAGTGTTCATCCCATCTCTCTAGGATCATGTCCTTATCACTAACCAATGTGGCTGCATCAGCACTGTAATGCACTATAGGTGTTTGGTTCATAAACAGTTTTCAGGGAATCATAAAAGTGCTCTGGAAGTAATTAAGAGAGGGATGGCCCTAAAATTAAGAGGGGTGGGGAAAGGCTTCCTGGTGAAGATGGGATTTTAGTTGAGAGTTAAAATCAGGAAGCAGAGAAGGAGAGTATACTAGGTTTGTGAGAAAACAGAGAAAATATTCTGAGCCAAGAGATGGAGTGTCCATGGAGCCAAGATGGCAGAGTTCTCCCCAGTTTCCCATACATGTTAAACAATGTTAAATCCATTCTCTTAATTGATTTTGGAGTGCCAGAACCTACAAAAAGATGGAGGGCAGTTAGAAGAGGTATACATAGACAGAGGCATTTAGGTATATGTTGACTTTGATGTGATGATATAAAAAAAATTAAGAGGTAAAAAATGGATTGTGCTAGGGCAGGCAGAACAGTGTAAATTACATCACATGAAGAGGCTGGAAGGTTTCTCAAATTACATCACATGAAAGATAGAAGCTTTCTTTCCCAGTAAGAAGATGGGTAAAACAAGGATGTCCGTTATCACCACTATTATGCAATATTGTACTAGAAATGTTAGCTTCAGCAATAAGGGAAGAAAAAAGAAATTGAATTAGAGTAGGCAATGAGGAAGCAAAGCTGTCAGTCTGCACATGATATGATGGTATACATAGGGAATCCTAGAGAATCAACTCAAAATCTAATGAACAACTTTCAACAAAATTGCAGAATGTAAAATAAACCCACACAAATCATCAACATTTCTATTTATTACTAAGAAATCCAAGCAGGAAGAGGTAGAGAACGAAATTCCATTTAAAATAACTGTAGACAATATAAAATATTTGGGAGTCTACCTGGGGACAAAACCAGGAACTGTATGAACACAATTAAAAAAACCTTTTCACACAAAGTCAGATCTAAATAACTTGGAAAATGTCAATTGCTCATGGATAGACCAAGCTAATATTGTAAAAATGGCAATTCTGTCTAAATTAATTTACTTATTCAGTACCATACCCATCAAACGACCAAAAAATTATTTTGTGGAGCTAGAAAAAATAATAACAAAATCCCTCTGTAAGAAACAAAACATCAAGAATATTAAGGGAATTAATGAAAAGAAAATGGATATCAAGCAACAATCATCAAAACTACTTGCTACTGGCTAAAAAATAGAGTGATGGATCAGTGGAATAGGTCAGGTACACAAAACACAGTAGTCAGTTACTATAGTAATCTACTGTTGGATAAATCCAAAGACTCCAGCTTCTGGAATAAGAACCATTTGATAAAAACTGGGACAATTGGAAATGAGTATGACAGAAAGTAGGCATAGAGTGACTGTTTGGTCACTCTGTGGTCTGTGCTATAGGCCAACATCTTACACTATCTTGTGTTCATCCTTTGTTACCAGAGAAGACCATACCGTCAGAGAAATGATTGCGACTTGCACTTGACTTTGTTTTGAGTGAGGGAGGGCTGTGCAGGTCACCAGCCTCACTTCTCCAGAATCATCTGAATTCAGTGACCAGATATTCATTGGGATGACTGGAGGTGACCCAGGATGTGCTGGGATACCTTGGGACCTTTAAGCCAAGGTCTTTGCAGGTACTTACTTAGGGTGAGGCAATGCCCATTCATTGAATAGGTCTGTTTAAGAAGTGGCCAGGGCATGGCTCCTTTAATGAGGCGAAGAAAAAGAAAGACATCAGGCTGGGAGGGAAACAGCAACAATTACTATTGATAATCACTCTCAAGCTAGAAGGGTCAAGAGGAGCCCTTAGGCAGGGGCCCATTAGTGTCCCAGCTTCAGACCATAGTAGGTTTAAGGTTTTGGGAGAGGACAGGACAGGACAGAACGGGAGAAAGGGAAGAGAAAGGAAGGAAAGGGGCCAGTAAAACCCAAGTCAACTGGGCATCTTTTGGCCATCCAAATTTACCATCCTTTGGAGAGGAGAAGGAAGAGGAGGGGGAGGCAGACAGGAGAGGAGAAATTGAGTTACCCAGCTAGCTGATCCCCATTCAGCCAGCTGCATCTACTCACAGGGTAGTGTTCATCCTTTGATGCCAAAGAAGACCACCAAAACATCAGAGAAATGATGACATGACTTGCACTTGACTTTATTTTGAGTGAGGGAGGGCTGTGCAGGTCACCAGCTTCACTTCTCCTCCAGAGCCATCTGAATCCAGTGACTAGATATTCATCAGGATGACCATATACCAAGATAAGGTCAAAATAGGTACATAATTTAGACATAAAGCATGATACCATGATCAATTTAGGAGAGCAAGGAACAGTTTGACTGTCAGATCTATAGAGAAAGGAAGAATTTATGACCAAATAAGAAAGAGAGAGAACATTATGAAATGGAAAGTAGATAATTTTGTTTACAGTAAAAAGGTTTTGCATAAACAGTGTCAGTGCCGCCAAGATTCTTAACAAAGCAAAAAGCGAGGAAACAATTTTTACTGCCAATGTTTCTGATAAAGTCCTCATTTCTAAAACATATAGAGAACTGAGTCAAATCTATACAAATACAAGTCATTTCTCAGTTGATACATGGTCAAACAATATGAAAAGGCAGTTGTCAGATGAAGAAATTAAAGCTATAAAATTGAGAACTATCTTTACATGTAATTGGAAAAAATGAAATGCTATAATGTAGGGGAAAAAAAGAGATGCAGTGCCTTGTTTGGAGAACAATAAGGAGGCCAGTGTCACTGGATCAAGGATTCATTCAAAGTCACCCTTCGGAGGTCTTCTTCAAAGTCTCCCTGGCCCAGGAGACACCTTGTCTCCATCCCTCTATGATTTCCCTGTGTACAACCTTGTTAGCATTGAAATTACATAGAACGATTCATTGTTAGGTCTGTACTGGGCCTTAGGTATCATCTGGTCCTACTCCCATGTTTTATATCCTTGAAGCCTAAGACCAGAGAGGTATTGAGAATCTCTTTGAAGCTCCCCAGGCTATTAAGTGGCAGAGTTATGATCTGGATCTCCTGCTTTTCTCATTTTTGTGGCCTAGACCTCACTAACATTGCTACGTATCTGAAAGTTTTCTGCTCTCTTACCCAAAGTCTTCTATGTGTACTCTGGATCCCCTTCTTTATTGCCTTGTTGAGTTTTCCTGCTTCTTTCGAATCCTTCTTGGTCTCTCTTCACATTTTTCTTTCATTCTTTCATTTATGTATGTCTCTGACAGACACATATATTACCCCCACAAGTCTTTGTTGTTCCATTTATCTTCAAATTTCTTACCATTCTTTATTGCCAAAAGCATACAGCTATGCCTATCCTTTTTCTATTTTAAAATTCTGCAGTGTGGCCTCTTTTAGAATAACTATTGGAGATGCTTTTAAAAAATTATTAATTTATTTTAAGCATTTTTTTCTTTTTAAATTTTGAGTCCCAAATTCTGTCCACCCTTCCCTGAGGAGACAAAATAAGTAATATAAATTAATTAAATGTGAAATTATGCAAAAAAAATCACTATATTGACCATATCACAAAAAAGCTAAAAAAGAAAACCAGAAAAATTATTATTTTTTTTTTAATATAAATTTTTTTAACTTTTACATTCATTTTCACAAAATTTTGGGTTCCAAATTTTCTCCCCATTTG
>JAQQSK010008606.1:0-13439 GCA_028658325.1 Potorous gilbertii
GAAAAGGGTAAAAACAAATCTTTGCCAACTTGACTTAAAGAATGCTTGAATCCGTGAATCATCCCAGATGACCCTGTCCAATATTCTGGTGTTTGAGGGGTCCCTGAACCCACCCTCAAACCTCATCAGAATGTTTCACCATTTCCTTCTCTAGCTCATTTTACAGATGAGGAAACTGAGGCAAACAGGGGTAAGTGACTTGCCCAGGGTCACACAGCTAGTAAGTCTCTGAGGCCAGATGAATTTAGGAAAAGGAGTCCACCTAATTCCAGACCCTGCACTGTATCCACTGCACCATCTGGCTGCCCTAGGCTCTCTATTGCTTAGAGGACAAAATATGAATTCCTTATTCCGGGTTTTAAAACTCAACCAATATGACTCTAACCTACCTTTCCAGGTTTTTTCTCATACTACTCTCCTTCACTCACTCTTTGTTTCTTCCAAAGTAAACATCTAGCTGTGGAGATCTTAACTTGAGGGGAGGGATAGGAGGAAGGAGATGGATTTTTTTGTTTTTTATTATTTTAATAATATTCTCATATACTTAGTTTCCTTTGTATTTTATGTACCTAAAAAATGCTATTATTCTTAGAAGTCTTAACCAGACTGCCTATGGGGTCAAGGACCAAAAAGAAGGTGAAGACCTCCTAGAATAGCTATTTTATGAACTTGATCTTTGATTTCTCATATCCAAATTCCATGCCTAAAATGTTTTATTTCTTCCCTTCACCCTTACTATTCCTCAAATCTCTCAGGTCTCAGCTTAGGTGCCAACTGATTCTTACCATTAGCCTTTCCTGATTCTCTCCCTATCTTCTCAGTGTCCCTAGTTTTAATGCATACTCCTAAGATTATTTTATATTTCCTTCTCTGTGCATGTGTTGTGTTCTCTTCCCCCAAAGAAGGGTATAATTTCTTCTTTGGACCCACCCACTTGAAACAAATAAATTTGTTCAATAAACATGGACTCAGAGCCTCCTATTTACATAAAGCTCTGTGCTAGATGCCATAAAAGTCACAAATGAAACAATATCATCCTTCAAAGACCCTAACATAGTAAATATTTAATCAATGTTTGTTGAGTTAAATTTCAGGCACCAAATTCCTGGACTTGTTTTTGTCATGATATTGGGTCAGCAGGAAGCTATGATTTCAAGGTAGTGTGGTAGAAGGATTGACTCAGAAAACCTAGATCCAAATTCCGCATCAGCTGATTACTACATACTACCTATATGATCTTTCAAAAACCACTTTCTTTCTTTGGATCTGTTTCCTCAACCGTAAAATGAAGCCAGGGTATCTCTAAGGTCTCTTCCAACTCTAAATCTTACAATCCCATGTTGCCATTATTTTTTCTTTCATATCATGGTAATAGAAACAAGATAGAATAAGAAATGATAAAAAAAAGAAAAAAGTCACTATTTCTGTGTCTAGATAGTCCTACAAGTGGCATGAGTAGTATTTCCAAGACCCAGGTGCTCATGTGACATAAGCTGCCTCATGGGTTAGTCTTCTATGTTATAAGACTTACAGCAGAAGCTGGATAACCATGTCACAAACATTAAAGACTGGATTCATGATTTAGGTAGAAGTTAGTTTATATGTCCTCTGAGGTCACTTCTGACTCTAAGTATATCATTCTTTGATTCACAGACCAAGGAAAATGGGCCATAATGGGTCAAACTGACCTTTCAATAAAGCCTGATCATACTGTGATGTTATATTCTTGGCCTCGGTGGTCCCTTGGCCAGAGTGCTTTGTAAGCTATTAAGTGCTAGAGAAATGTATGTTTTTACTTATGAGTCAACGGGTTGACCAAGTAACTAGGAGTATATTTACATAAGAACAAACAACTTAGCGGAGAAGTAGTACACATGATGAAAGCAATAGTATCTTATTATGAGATTTTTGTTTATCTTGCTTCAGAACTTTTGTTTTATAAATAAATGCTTTCTTGCTGATTATGTCAGGCATTCAAGTCATTTTCTTAGACCAAAGACTTTTTGTTCGCTATTAGTAGTCTAATTCTAATTTTAACCTAGCTGTTCTTTATAAAGGGGTTTTCTGTACCCAGTTCATACAGCTTAAGAGAGCTAAACTTGAAATATTCATTGTGAGAGCATTTATGCATCAGAAATCAGCAAACACCACAGATCAGGCCTTGATTTATTTTCTATTGATTGTCTAGAGCCAGGGCGTGGAACCTGCAACCTCAAGGTCACATGTGGGCTTCTGACTGGTCCTCAAATGTGGCCCTTTTACTGAACCAAAATTTCACAGAACAAATACTCTTAACAAAAGAATTTGTTCTGTAAAACTTGGATTCAATCAAAAGGCTGCACCCAAGGACCTAGAAGGCCACATGTGGCCTCAAGGTTACAGGTTCCCCATCCCTGCAGTCTAAACTTAAAGAAGTTTGGAGAAAATATTAATAAACAGATTAAACTTTAAAGTGAATTGTATGTACATTTCCCCTGTATTTACCAGCACACCCTTGAAGGAAGAAGATTTTGGGTACCTATATGACTTTGGAAAAGCCATCTCTGGGCCTCAGTCAAAGTAACTTATCATGTTTGGGCCTCAGTTTCCTCAAGTGTAAAATGAGAATGTTGAACTAAATGGCCACTAAGGTCCCTTCTATCTGTCAGTCTCCTATTCTATGATCTTATTGTAGAATAGAATGGAAAGAGCAGCCTTTGCAGACTTCCCTTTAACGTATGGTGTATTAGGTAAACTTTTTTGGCATATTTGGTAATTTCGTAATTGTATCAGTCCATTCTATCTTAATCCATTCTGTCTTATTGTGGCTTCTCTAGAAAAGTTTCCTCATGAGATTCATTCTAACAAATTATTTTTCAGTGTGTTTTGCTTTTAAGAAATATGCTTATTTGCCTCTTATTGCTATACTGTTTTTCTCCTTTATTATTTTTTTTAATAGACATTTGGCAACATGGTCTTCTACTGTGCTCAGTAGCTAATTCCTCTTGCAATAGCCATATCTTGTTTCAGTGGATTAAATTCATCAATCATTGCAGCTTCCAGGTAGGAAAAGCTCCATGTGTCCACAAAATGCCCCTCTTACCTGCCACCTCTAGCCTTTGCAGACCTTGCCCTTTCCTGAACCTTTAACCCATTGTTTATACTTATTTTTGTTCTTCTAATTTGTTGCAGTTGTTTGTGACTTCCTATGCACGTAGCGACCCCTTCCCTCATTAGAGCCCCAAATCTACTAGGAAATCAATCACTTCCCATTTATCTTTCCATTTCTCTAACTGGTAGCAATACCTTGAACATAATGGGCATTTAATAGAACTTGAATGTCCCCCAATAAGTTTTTTTGTGTTGTTTTTAAAGCCAGTCTAACAGAAACTGATAGTTCCTATATTGCATCACATTAACTGAACAAAAAGTGGCAAAGCACAACGAGTTTGGTCACATTTTATGTTGCAAACTTACTTGGGGGCTTTCAATAGAAAGGACATAGTCGAAGAGTGCCAGGGAGCATTCATGGCCCTCTTTAGTTCTATGTGACTGTGGCCCTTGTAAAAGCAGAATCTAAAAACAGATCTTCCTTTCAAGACTGAAAGGAAAGTGCCCTTTGTATTCAGGCAGCTAAAGGAGGAAGTGTTGCACAAAAAGATTGTTGCTGACAAGAAAATTGCCAAAAAAAAAAAAGCCCTGCTGAACAAAAGGGCTGAGTGGGAGAATTCAGAGAGAACTGAGCAACATCTAACTGACAAATGTTACAGCAGAGGAAAAGCAGAAGCAGGGTGGCATGAATGAACTGATGAACTGAATTAGCCTCAGAGGCAAGAAGATCCCACCTCTGTCATTCACTGGCCCTGGGATTCTCCGGATACTGATACTGATCAGCATTGGGAAAGAGAATTATTTCCTTAGGGAAGCCCCCAAGTTTGATGACGTATTTCCATTAATGAAATGAAACTTGCTCTCTCTCGCTCTCTCTCTCTCTCTCTCATTTTCTCTTGTTGATTTCTACACTTAAAGAAGTTACGGAGAAAATGTTAATATTACAAATTAAACATTGTCGGAGGGGAGAGTTGGTAGACAGGGGTAAGTGATACAAAAAAGGAGGGAGGAGAAAGAAAAGAGTCTAGGAAACAATTTTTAAAGTTCACAAAAGAAAGTTCAGATGCGTACAGAGACAAGCAATTTTGTTGCTATTGTGTTTTATTTATAGGGATAGGGAATGTCAGGAGAACTACAGAGTGAGGAAAGGGTCAGACAGCAGGGATATCAGGAGATCTTGAATTCAAATCTACCTGGACTTACAGCCCAACTCTCTATCCACTACTACACACTACCTCCATAAATGTAAGTTACATTTTAGTTGCTTACACTTAATACACTTAAAAAAACTAAATTCCATGTAATAGTTCACAGGTTCATCTACAGTCCATTTCCTTTGTCCCTTGTGAGTTGAAATATTCATACCTGGTAAACTCAAGATAAAAAAGAAAATTTTAAAAACAAATCTGGTGAATGCCAATCCAAGCCTTCCAATTCTCCCATCTGTTTTCCCCGCTGTTTTATGTTGGCTCAAGAGAGGGGCACCTCCCCTGCAGCTCAAGTATGATACATGTCAACTGTTTCACTCCAGTTTCTGCTCTACTCTTCAATGTAAGTACAAATGCTTCTTACATGACATAAAACAGATTTTTGACAGACTCTTATCCCCTCCGTTTTCTTTCATTTATCAGAATTAAATTAAGAAATATTCTCAAATTAAGAAATAAATTTATTAGCAAGAAAGGATGAGGTACATTGTACCTGGCTCTCTTCTTGGGTTTCTTCCCAGGGAAGATCTTCAGTTGAACTTATTTACTTAATGTGCTTAGAGTGATAGATAGGCACGAATGTGCAACTCTAGCCCTGCAGTAGGCAGTTAGGTGGCACAGTGGACAGCGAATCAGACCTGGAGTCAGGAAGATCTGAATTCAAATCCAGCCTCAGTCACTTACTAGCTATGACCCTGGGCAAGTCAGTTAACCCTGTTTGCCTCAGTTTCCTCATCTGTAAAATGAGCTGGAGAAAGAAATGGTAAAATACTTACAGTATCTTTGCCAAGAAAACCCCAAATGGGGTCACATAAAGTCAGATATGACTGACTCTTGTGCAACTGCTCTACATACCATTCTCAGAAGTTATATGTCCTAAGTCACCTAGCACCATCCTTTCCTGAAATAGAACCAGGAAAAAAATCAGAACTCATGATTCAATCTGTATAAGACAGACATAGAAGCCAGTGGTCATGTCTATATGTGGCCTTGGACATTTTTTCTGTCATTTACAAGACTATAGTACTTTAGAACTAGAAGGGACTTTAGAAATTATTTAATCGGTTTTTTTTTTAATTGATAAGGGAACCAAGGGTCAGTGAGGCTAACTTGTCCAAAGTTACATAGGGGTAGTGATGGGGTGCCTGTGTGCACGTACTTGGGCCTCAATTCTATAATCACATTTCTCTTTAAAAACCACATTTCTCCCTAGCTTCAAAATACTATCTTAGGCAGTTTCTCCCTAGCCCAAGGACACAGCCTGTCCTAGCAATAACCAGTTATCTCCTTTCCTGCTATAGTAGCCAGCTGCACCTATAGAACTCATTAGTATGAGCCAGCTGTGTACTGAACTGGCTATGTACTGAGTTATAATGACATTTACTACTCACTGACCAATCATATGTATTCTAGACTTAGATGTACCTATACACCCTTACATTAATCTTGTCTAATGAGAGGAGATTTTTCTTGGTTTTTCTTGGTCAGCCCTGACCATTGGTTGACTTAGTGACGTTTCAAGCCTCAAACCACACCTCCATGTAACCTCTTCTTGGGCTATTTCGTGATGAATTTTGGGTAAAATACCTGTACAGTAGATACCAAAAGTGCATGTTCCTTTAAGAACTGACTACTCCTTAATCCCTCCCTAATCCCACCCCAAAACACCTAGTTAGCATATTTGGCACAAGTATAGAATATCCCATATAAACTTTCCCTGTACCCCTTTAAGGTTGAAAGAGTTCTTCTTGCCCGCTGAAAAGTGTAATAAATCTTTACCTTGACTTCAACAATGCTTGAGTTCATGAATTTCTCTCCAGATGACCTGCCCCTGGTACTCCAGTCTTTGTGGGGGTCTCACACTCCCTTTCCAGACCTCATCAGTAGCACCAAAATTTGAACTCATATTCTGACTCCAGATCCCATGATCTTTCTTCCTACCTCACACAGAGTAGTGCCTTGGAAAAACTGAAGGCTCTCTGGAGAATTTTCTCCGCAACTCTAGACACTTTCTAGGGATGCTATTAACATATGATTTTTTAAATGGTCTGGATTGAAGACGACAATGAAACTGAGTGGGTACTAGATTCCATGTCTGATAAAGATCAGTGGAAGGAACTGGCAATGGTTAACCTAGAGAAGAAGATCTTAAAAAAATAAAATAGTTATCTTTAAGCATTTGAAATGATGTCATATAGAGGAGAGATCTAATTTGCTCTGCTTGGCCCCAGAAGACAAAATCAGGGGTAACGAATGGATGATGAAGAGAAGCAGGTATAAGCTAGATATTAGGGAAATTTTTCATATATTGTTGTTGTTCCTTTGTTTCAGTCATATCTGATTCTTTGTGACCCCATTTGGGATTTTCTTGGCAAAGATACTGAAGTGGTTTGCCATTTCCTTCTCCAGCTCCTTTTACAGATAAATAAACTGAGGCAAACAGGTTAAGTGACTTACCCAGGGTCACACAGCTAATAAATCTATTTTCAGATCTGAAGTCAGGTCTTTCTGACTCCAGGCCCTACTAATATAAATATCTATATCTATAAATGTAATCCTACAAATGTCTATAAATGCAATTCACTTCCCTGGGAAGTACTGAATATCCTTATTATTGGAAGTTTTCAAGCAGAGGTTGAATGACCTCTTGTTCAAGATACTGCCTTGAAGATCCCTGCATAGCTAGAGTTACAGGTTTGACTATGTGATCTGAGATCCTTTCCCAACTCTAAGATATTGTTATTTGTGATTTTATTTTCCACTCAGCCTGTTTCCCACAACTTTGGAGACTCATGCCTAAGGACTGTCTCATCTTTCTTAGCTGGAAAAATTTGCTTGTATATCAACATGTGAAATTATGGAATATCATCTTTAAGGGAATAAATTTATTTCTCCCAGCAAAACCAATCCTAGAATAAACTAACAATAAACCCCCAGCCTCATGCATAATTAAGCAAAATGACATTAAAAAAAGGTTGTAAACACTGGCATATTCAACCATACCCTTCCATTATTTGCAAATTGATAAAAAGAAATAAAGACTAGGTATTTTAATTTTCAAAAGGTAGCTCTCCCTCAGATAATTATGTGACCCTGGGTATGTCACTTAACTTCAATTATCTCAAAAAGGAAAAAGAAGGGTAATTCGCAAGCTGCCCTTTGTACATTAGTTTTACCGTTATTTGAAGAACATCACAATTCTTTTTAACATGAAGTTAAATGTATTCCTCTTAACAAGAGTGTTTAAAGCAAGTTATTCTGATTAACTGGAGTTTGCCAAGCCATAGTGGTTGCCTCTTCTATTTCCTTTTGACAGTGGGAAATTCAGGTCTGTGACTCATGTGTCATGCACATACACTCTGACATTTCAATGTTCGCTTCTATCCTCTGTGTTGCATAATAGAGAACTATAGTTTATATTTTCCAGTAGTCTAGTATTTCTTTTAGAAAAATTTGAAGTTATCCCTACTATATGACTCTTAGAACCACTAATGATGGGGAACTTTTCCTTTCTGTGAAATTAATTCCAATTAATAAAAGATTATGTAATGTGTAGATTATGGTACTGGTGCTATAGTGTTGAGAGAAGATAAATAAAAGAATAGAAAACATGGTCTGCCCTAACAGACAAATTGATCGGGCAGGGGACTTCTAGTAAGGAAAATTCCTCTACCAATGCAAATTAACAACTATTCTTAGAGAATTGCCTGGGTCCCAGGGAGGTTAATTCAATTGGTTAGTCAATAAGCATTTATTAAGGCTGTGGTGAATGCTGGGGATACAAAGAAAGGCAGAAGACAGTCCCTGTCCTCCAGAATTCATAATCTAATGGGTTAACTGATTTACCCAGGGTCACATAGACAGAAGTAGGACTTAAAACTTTGAAACCTAAACTTTCTAATGTTGAAGTCAGCTATCTACTATACCACTCTGCCTGTCTAAAGGGTGGATCAGGGGTGAGAGGAAGTATCGAGATGAGAGAGACAAAACATATATGCATTACATGGAATGACAAATAGTTACAGGTAATGCTGGATAAGTGGTTCCTGGAAAAGTATAGACAAACTCAACAGGGAAGGCAGGATCTGAATATTGAAGGAGTTGATAGTGTCAAGATATTAGGCAATACCCTGTTTTGCTGAGCTAAAGCCCAGAAAGCAGGCTGTGCCCTGAGCTTGGCATAACAACAATCCTTTGCACTCACCCCCTGGATGATCTCAGTCACAGCAAAATCCCAAAATTATTTCATACCAGCGCCAGGCATTCTCTGAGCTTGGACAAGATCTGCAGTACCTATATTCTAGTAATGAAGCCCTGCTAAGAATCAAACAGCTCACTGTGTAGCCAAGTATGGAGATCTCCCCACTCTGCTTTGGGTCCTTCCCTCTAGAGGCAAGGCTCCGGCCCATGTGACCTTGCTTGCCAACTGTTCTGCACTTTGAAAATTAAAATTTTCACTTTGAAATTAAAATTCTGTTTGATTTCTGACTGCTGTCTCTATCCTACTCTGTTCCACTCCAGCTATCCACAAGTTAGAGACCAGTTCCAGTCCACATGACAACAGACCATTTGGCAAGAAGGATTGAAAAAGAGCATTTTAGATAGGAAGCAAAGATACATGCATAGGCTTGTGTAGCACTAGTCATATGTGGTTCTGATACTCCTTGTTCTCCTAGATCAAGCGGATAATATTTGCAGGAGTCATGCACGTATGTAAAGAGAGCATGAGCCCCCTATCCACGGCATTCTCTACCAAGAGATGAGGCAGGAACTATAAACCAAATAAGTGATACCCAAGTGGATCAATGATATCATCAATCCAGAAGTTCTCTCCAAAGACACAAATCAGGAGCTGTCCAAGACTATATGTCCTCGTGAAACTCTTTTCCACGTCCACACAAAGTTTTGTCCCAAAGAAGTTCATTAGGGTTGGAGGCCTTTCTCTCTCCATTTTCTCAAAGGGATCAGTGGAGGACTGTGGCTGTCCAACAGTTATTTTTAGCTCTTGCCACATGATCAGTCCATCTTCCTTTACCCCTCTCTTTCTTTGGAATCCCTTCTTGGTTATAGGTCACAGCCTGCTTACTCCCATCTTGTGCATCTCCATTGCAGTGGCTGGGGCACTGGACTTGGAATCAGAAAGACTTGAGTTCAAGTCCAGATATTTACTAGCTGTGTGCCCCTGGGCAAGACATTTAACCTCTCTCTGGCTCAGTTTCCTCATCCGTAAGAAGGAGATGACAATTGCACCTACTTGCAGGATTATTGCAAGGACCAAATGAGTTAATATTTATAAAACACTTTTCAAACCTTTAAGTCCTATGCGAACGCTGCCATCATCATCATCATTACTGTTTTCTATGTGATACTTATTTTTAGTACTTCAGAGACAGTGGTGCTCCGTGTCTTGCTGTCATATGGCAGCACTGGAAAAATGTTAGCGTTCAGATGGGCTTGCACTGTCATGAGGGATCCGTGAAAGAGCTTTGAAATTTCCTTAGAGCAATCCAGTCGGCTCTCCCCTTCCAATTCAATTCTGAGCTCCAGATTACAGTTCATCTATATGGTCTGTCTCAGATATACATATGGTTGGATATAATCTATAGATAACATCGCCATCACCCTCAAGCCTGGACTATTGTGATAGCCTACTGGTCGGTCTCCCTGCCTCACATCTCTACTTCCTCTAGCCCATCCTCCACTCAGCTGTCCAATTATCTTCCTAACGTGCAGATCTGACCATATCCCCGCTCTTCAATAAACTCTAGTAACGCCTTGTCACTTCTAGGGTCAATATAAAATCCTGTTTGGCATTCAAAGCCCTTCCGTTCCTACTTTTCTAGATTTCCTTCACCTTACTTCTCCCATGTACTTTGCAGTCCAATGACATGGTCCTCTTTGCTGTTGCTCTCACAATACACTCCATCTCCTGAAATCTTGTAGTAAAAGAGCTTAAAAAGAAGTAGTTTGTTCTACCAAATCAAATGCTTTTTCACAATCAATACACGATAAGTACAATGGGATTTGCTTCTCTCTGCATCTTGCCATTAACCATGTAGTGATAAAGATGCTATCTGTTGTTGAATACTACTTGTGAAAACCCTCTAGTTACCTCACTGTTACCCTCATTGAAAATGTACTTGATTTGTGCATTTATGATTCTCATTAAGATTTGGCGTAGATGGGAGAAGAAGCAGATAGATGAGTGATTATCAGCGGCCTTAGTCATCTTTTCTTCCAGTATTTAAGGTCTGCCATTTGTTAATGTTCCTTTCACATCTTCTCCTTCAGATATCTTGTATATCATGTCCTCAGCTCTCTCACAGATGCCTCATCTTTAGCACAAATTTCCTTTACATTCATTTAAGTCAAATCTTTTCCCATCTTTAATTTCTTTAGTGCTATTTCTGTCTCCTCTATGGGCACTACTGAAACTATGGTTTTTCCAGTGTCCTTGATGGAGAAAGCAGTTTATTCAAATGTTTTAGGGCTTTCTGGTTGTTCTGTATCAGAGGGGAGAGATTTTACACCAAGAAAGTCCTTACATCACTGATATTGCGGGCTGAAATCCTCCTATAGGACTTACTTCACAGGGCTTTTGGAAAGATCAAATGGTATAATATGTTCAAAGTTCTACATTCATTTCAGTTATTATCATTTATGCTGACCCTATTAATGGATTTTTAAAACTTTTATAGGGATTGACAACATTGCTTTATCTCCTGGTGGAAGATATTTTTCAACTCATAAACTAACATTCATTCAGTTACTGGCTATTTTTCAGGCTATCTATTGCAGGATTAATGTACTTGAGATATTAGAACCCAAAAGGCCAAGACCAATCAAAGTGAGTAAAATTTATCGAATAATTCTTTACAACCGGTTGTCTGGTACACAAATTGTTCCTTTTAAAACTACATGTTTGAGAAAGTAGCTCTCACCTGTAATCACAGCTACTGGGTGGAGGGAGGGTCAGGGATAGTCAGGCTAGGAGATTTCAGACTCAGGAATTCCAAGCTATAGTGACCCATGATGAGAGGGTATCTACACTAAGGTCAGCATGAATATAATGAGCTCTCAGAAGGGGAACTGGTCAAACCTGTATCAATCTGAGTAGCCCCTGAACTTCCAGTGTGGATGAGACAAGGAGATGCCATCTTAAAAGATAAAATAAAATAATATTAGTATTTATATAGTACCTACTACATGCCAGATGCTGTGCTAAGCAATTTACAAATACTATCTTATTTGATCCTCCCAACCACCCTATGAAGTAGGTACAGTTATCATCATCCTCATTTCATAGTTGAGGAAAGTGAGGCAAACAGGTTAGGTGGCTTGCCTAGGGTCGTACAGCTAGTAACTGTCTGATGCAGGATTTTAACACCGCTCTTCCTGTCTCTGGGTGTAGCATTCTGTTTATTCATTGTATCACCTAACTCTCAGCAAAGATATGACATTCATTCTATTTTCTTGTAGTGCATTTCATTCTTTTCTTTCCTATAGTAGTCTATTCCACCACCACCCCAAAAAAGGAAAGCTTAATTTTAATTAAAGGATTGATTTGGGAAAATAACATACCAGTAGTTTTCTGAAAGTACATGAACCAATAAAGGGAGACTACATCAGAGGTAAGAGGTATGAAGGAAAAGAGTTAATAAAAGAACATGAAAGAATAGGGTAGAATACAAAAGTCGATTGAAAGGAAAATACAGGAAGAAGAATTTTTAGAGGGAGAAGGTCATGAAACAGAAGAAGAAAAGAACTCTATATCTCATTCAAGATGCCTTAAAAACCAGATAATATGAACACAGATCCCTATACACCATAAAACTGTAGTTTATTTCCTTAAACACTTCTAACTGCTAAGTAAGAACTACCAAAATCAACATAAATTTCTAGGAAGAGAAAAATGATTTTGCCTCTGAGAAAGGTTGCTAGTTTCTTACTCAGGTATTTAGTTCAGTCCACTGCTTACATGAATCAGTAACAAGACTGAAAAATGGGCAATGTTTCATAATAGTAGTCATGTTGGATTTAGAGTCAAGAATCCTGCGTCTAACACTTACTAGTCATGTGACCACATATAAATCACTTGCCTCAGGCACCTCTCTGACAGCATAGCAAGTAATCTCTCAGTTATTTCTTCATTCTGAGGAATGGATTCATTTGTTTTTCCATTAATGATATCACTTTTGTGGTAAGATAGGAACACAAGAATCATTTTTATGGTGTCATTTCCAAAGTTTATCAGGAGACATACACTTTTAAATATAAACAAGTATACTGAACACTTTTGGTAATAACTATGCAAATTTGTACCCAGCTTTTTTTTTTCATTTTATTTATTTTTAATTCTCTACAATCACTACCATAAAACTTAGATTTTTTTTCCCTCTACCTACTCCCCCACCCCGCTCCCTCCCGAAGACAGCATACAATTCTATATAGGATCTACACATACGTTCCTACTGAATACATTTTCATTATAGTCAGGCTGTGTACAACTAAAATAAATGGGAGAAACCATATAACAAACCAAAACATAATACACATACACACAAAACATACACACAAAAAAAATGATCTGATACATTCTGTGATTGAATTCCACAGTTCTTTCTCTGAGTGTGGAAGGCATATTGCCTTAGAAGACAATTGAGAATTTTTTTTTTAATGTCCTTGCATTGCTATGAAGATCCAAGTATACCAGAAAAAAATTCTCACACACTGTGGTCGTTGAAGATTCTCCTGGTTCTGCTCCTTTCACTCAGTGTCAGATCATATAAGTCTTTCCAGGCCTCTCTGAAGTCTTCTTGTTCATCATTTCTTATGGTGCAATAGTACTCCATTACATTCATATACCATAATTTATTCAGCCATTCCCCAATTGATGGGCATTCCCTTGATTTCCAGTTTTTGGCCACTACAAAAAGTGCTGCTATAAATATTTTTGTACATATGGGACCCTTTCCCATTTTTATGATCTCTTGGGGATACAGTCCTAGTAGCGATATTGCTGGGTCAAAGGGTATGCACATTTTTGTAGCCCTTTGGGCAGAGTTCCAAACTGCTCTCCAATATGGTTGGATGAGCTCACAACTCCACCAACAATGAATTAGTGTTCCAACTCTCCCACAT
>JAQQSK010008607.1:0-13439 GCA_028658325.1 Potorous gilbertii
ATTCTCTATGATCCAGTGACACTAACTAGCCTCCTTGCATTTCATTACATAAGAAATTCCATCTCCCAGCTTCTTGCATTTTCACCAGCTATCCCCTCCATCTGAAATTTTCTCACTGCTCAACTCTCCCTCCAGTTTCCCTAATTTCCTTCAGGTCTCAGCTAAAATCTTACCTTTTGCAACAAACCTCTCCCAGTTTCCCTTTAATTCTAATATCTTCCCCATGTTATCTCCAATTAATTTTGAATTTTTCTTATTTGTAGGTAGTTGTTTACATGTCGTCTTCTTTAGATTGTGAGCTCCTTGAGACTAGAGACTGTTTGCTTTTTTTTGTTTTTATGAGGAAATCAGGGTTAAGTGACTTGCTCAGGGTTACACAACTAGTAAATGTCAAATGTCTGAAGTCAAATTTGAACTCGAGTCCTCATAACTCCAGGGACTCTATCTACTGTGCCACCTTGCTGCCCACACCCTTCTTTCGATCTCCAGTGATTAGCACAGTGACTGGAACATTGTAGATACTATCATGCCCTGTAGACCTCTGGCCTCACAAAAAAAAATTTATTCAGGAGTATATCCCACCCCCTTTCATTGCCAAGTGAGGCCAGGGTAAATTCACAGAGTAATATGCATTTTCTCTAGCTTCTGGGAGGTGTAGAAATAGAAAATCAATCCAGTTTCTTCTCAATTGTTTCTCAAGCCTCGTATATCTTTCCAAGGGGAATTGGAGAGGAATTATGTAAATCTCTCAGAACTGCTTTCCACTGCCACTAAAATAAGTCACAGGAACCGAGCACTCCCCAGTGAAACTGCATACAAAAGGAGTGGAATAATGTTAAGGAGAGAAAAGCAGAAATTTAGGTTCCCACTACATTAATATTAATTCTTTACTTTGATATACTGCTTGTAATTTTCAAAATATTTTCACATATATTACTTTAATCACTTCAGTTCTGAAGTAAACAAAACAGGTGTTATTTTACCTATTTTACAGATATAAAACAGTTTCTTTAAGGTCATTTTGTCCAAGATCACATGCCAAAAACAAGGACTTAATCTAATAATTCTGTCTTTTTTATTATACCATGTTGCCTCTCAGCTAATGAAAAATCACAGAATAGCAAATATAAAGTAATAACTAATAACAAAGCAAATGGCAATTATAGCTGAAAGAGATGAGATTGCATTTTTTAAAAATTCTCTTCCTATAGTCATTTGACACCTCATTGTAAGTCCAATATCCCTTATATCAGTATAGGGGAGTTTTCATTAATGCCTGATTTTGAAAAGAAGGGGAAAAGCAGTAGCATCTTAGAACAGGGAAAATGCAAGCTACCAATTCACTACGCATCTGTAACACCAGTAATATGGTGGTTTCACCCAGAGTTGCCTTCAGTACCATTGGATAAAACACTTACATGGAAGACATCATAGATTCATTTAAGTGTAACCATTGGCTCCAAGGGTCATGTGTGTAAGACTCTCCTCACTGTTGACTAATTACTCAGTGCTTTCCATCTGCGTGTGAGACGAAGTTGATGGAAGTTTGAGAGAAGAAAGATCTTAGCTTTCTGGCTACAAGCTTTGAGAGAGAAGGAAAATGGTTCTAGATCCTTCTCAATTCTCTTAAGGAAGAGAAAGATTCTGGGAAGAAGCCAACATGTAGAGGAGTCGGCAACCTCAATCACACCTCTATCTCCAGCTTCCTGTAGACTTAAAGGAATTTCCCCTTGGCATTTTCTCTCTTAGTTGAACTGAGTTATCTCACTCCCAATGGCAGAGCTCATTTATTTTTTATTATCTGGAATATTCTCATGTATAAGCTTTCTCTGATTTTGGTTTGCTGTTTTTATGTGTATTCATTGTGGAACTGAATTCTGGTGGGAAGGGAATGAAGTCTGGAGCACCACTTCCCTATTAATACAGAACAATCAGGAGCACAGTTGAACTTAAAAATTATTTCCCCTAAATTAATAACATTTAAGATAGATAGAATGTGTCAGGACTAAATCTTTCTAAATCTTGCTCTGAGCACTGTAATGGAGTCAACACTAATCATTGCCACTGGAGAAACATGTCAACGGACTGCCCTACTCACCATCTTTGATTTCCCAACCACAGCTCACATCCATGGCCACCACTTCACTTTGCTACTATCTCTCCTACTGGAAAGTGACCTCCTAGATTAGGACCTGGGATTCAGGCTCAGGATATTTTTTTCACCACACCACTGTACCTCCTCATCTGGGCCTTAAAGAAAGAAGGAATTCAACAGGGAGAGACATGGACAGGGAGTTTCAAGGAAGCAGTAGACCTGTCTGAAGGCACAAAGGCGAAAGAGCATAAAACATGATCAAGGTACATGTTGTAGTACAATCTGGCTCAACCCAGAATGTGTCAAGGAAAATCATGTGAAATATTGCCAAGTTAAGTTGAAACAAAATTGTTGAGGGTTTTAAATGTCAGGTTTATATTTTTTCCTACAAAGAAAAGGAAGCCATTGGAGGTTCTTGAGTAGAGGAGTAAGTTAGTAAAATCTGTATATTAGTATGAGAAATAATTATTTCTCTCTCATATTAACAGCCAATTATTAGAATTGAAGAGACCCAAACTTTTTTTCCCCTGTCCTATTTCCTTGTCCAATATGACAAGGAAAGAAGAAGACAGGATTAACATTTTGGGTACTGTTACCCCACCCAACTAGATCAGTTTTCTGTCAACTGGATGAAACTGGCCTCTAACCTGTCAGTGTCCTAAGCCAAACAGAACAGGCCCAAGACAAGAGAGTTAGGCATTAAAAGAAATTTAATTTCAAGATGAGGGAAATGGTTTGCAAGCAAGGACACATGTCCAGGGGCCCTGCTTCTATTAGGGGGGACCCGAGGCAGTGTGGGGAGATCTCCATACCTATATCTATGACTGCACAGTGAGCTGTAGTCCTGACAATAATAGGTAAAAACAAAAATAAGACAAGTTTGATTTGTAGCAGGGCTTCCTGACCAGAATATGGATATAGCAAGTGTTTGAGCTCAGAGTACACCTGGTACTGGTCAAAGCAATACAATAATTATAGGAAACAATTCTGGGATTTTGCTGTCTCTGAAATCATCCAGAAAGTGAGCACAAAGAATGGTTGTTATGCCAAGCGCAGGGCGCAGCTTGCTTGCTGGGCCTTAGCCCAGTCATATCTTGATGTTTCTCCTCTTTGGTCATAGGGAGGGGATCTAAAAGAACCCCTACCCTTCTGACCAATAAAAGAGAAGCAGGTATAAACCAAGGTGCCACAACAATCCAGTTGGGCCAGGATAAGATGTTCCCTGGAGGGTTACTTCCTTGAGGGGAGCTTTCAGGGAATTATGTCCCAGGTATCATTGCTAGCCATTGTTTGCTTGCAAGCAGAGAAGAGAGGGGGACCAAGAATGTAGAGGGAGAAGATGCCAACATACACTTGAAAAATCAGGGTTTTGGTAGTTAGGCACATAATGAAAGGGAAGAGGAAAAAAAAGAAAAAAAAAACTTAGGACAGTATGCTGACCCTCATCTGGATCTTGGACCTGAATGTTGACTACTTCTGGGTCCATACTAGACAAACCTTGAGGTCCCCAGAGGATTCTGCCATCCACTCAGGAGCAGGGACTTTCTGAAGATGATCCAGGTATCTACACCCGCAGGTTTGACAGCTGTGGGAGTAGTCAGAAGGACCAGGAAGGGGCCTGTAGAAGATACATGGGTTGGCAATTGTGAGAAAACTCCTTGTCAATCTTTGGATCTGAGTTTTTGGTCAGTGTAACATAGGTCCTTGGCTAAGGATCTCTAAACAGCACGTAAAGATGGTCCAGTCTCCCAGCCATGCGGGTTCGGTTCAAGCAATACGATGAAATTTTCTCACAGTTCTCATAATTACATTAAGTCAGGCACAGATCAAACTACTTAGAGGTCTCACAGTGCACTAGTTCTGAGAAAGGATTTACATGTCACCAAGGTAACCAAGAAAACTTAAACATATACCACACAAAGCAACACAGTAGTTATAACTAATTTTAACTGACATCACATATCTTTGTATCCTAGTAACCCATTCTCAACATCCATTTAACCTGTATGTTTTGAGTTCCAGACATCTCATGTAGCTATCTGGTCTCTAGATGTCTTTTCTTGAACAATAGCCTTTATTCTCAGGACAACTCTAAAGGGGGTCCTGCTTTTCTAGTTCCAAAGCTAGAGATTGCTAGATAATTCTGACTTAATTCTCCAATTTTGAAACTTCAGAGAAATTCACTTTATATCCCATTTGCTATTTCTATCCTTACCTAAATCCTCTACCTGATATAAGAATCTCTTAAAAATTTATGAGGTTCCAACTGCAAAATGAGCTTTTCTGCCTTTTAAAATCATCACACAAATACCTTATAAATGGAAAAATAATTTCACTTTCTTTACCACTATCAATTCAATTTATGTGTAAAAATCCTTAATCCAATTCTGAGAACTTATTTCTAAAAGATACTCAAAACCTGGATTTTCATGATAAATAAATTTGGAAGCCTATCATAGACATATATATACATATATACATATATATGTATATATATATATATATATATATACATATATATGTTTGTAGTTCTTGGAGAAAACAGTCTAATCCTGTTGCTTTCTCAAAATTTTCTCTTCCATTTAATTAGAAAACTTTACATTATATCTTTGTCTTATTACTTTGTCTAATCATTTCCCTTTTAGGAGGATATATTTTTATATCATATTTTACAATATTATTATATATTATATTATAATTTGACCACAAATACAGATTAAAATTGTCAGATATTCATACTTACATCCCATTATAATAAGTCAGAGATGCTCCAGTAACAATCTATTATTTAATAGATTTGGTATTGTACTTACAAAACTTCTTGATTATAGAAATTTGCCATAAAAGGAAAAAGAGAAACATAGTTATAACGATGTCATGTATCACAGGGCAGGGGGAGGAGGAAAGGGGGAATTCCCTTAGCTCTGTTTGATTCCAGGCACTAGTCATATCTGACAGTTAATCATGTAGTCACAGAGTATCAAAAGCAAGATTCAGTGGGGGAGATTTCTTTTTGAGAAAGGAAGTAGCACAATAGGGAAATAGTCAGAAGGATCTTATGAATGCTGTGCCATAGTCATTCCCAAAATTTGTCCCAGGTACAGACTTCCACTTTTAGCAGTTTCCGGATGGCTGCACATGCCATTTTCTACTATTGACCTCATGACAATTCAGACAAATATCCCTGTAATTAAAGCTCAAAACAATAGTAAATTTCAGTCCCAGGGATTTCTACCTTAAATAGCAAAATTTCACTAACCACAACTTAGAGCTTTAATACCTTTCCTGATGTTTCCTTAATACTAAACATTTCATTTATCCTTTACTTATAAATTAAAACTATCCATATTCTGGGACATTATTAGTAAAATAACTAATTACTCAGAAATTGAATCTCTTGAACTTTTTTAAACATCACATTAGGAAGATTATTTGGGAACCTGTTCAAAGGGAGATAAAGACAAACATGTCAAATCCACTGTGAAATATAAAGTCCATTACACTGTACACTGAAATAATGAGACACAGGTCTCAGAGACTTTTTTCCCTCTATTTTCATTATAATCAGGCACATATAACAAGAAGTAATTGATATATGTTAATAAACCTTTTATTTATTTCTTTTTGGTCATAGCAATTCTCAGTCATACTAAACAAACAAGTCACAAAGGGAATGCAATCTGTCAGTGGAAGAAGAACTCACTGACAAAACCATAGAACATTAATTCATCAAAATCATGAAGGATTACCAGTAAGTACTGTACTATACAAGTAGATTTGATGAATTATAAATTCATGAAATATTGAATTAAGTGCTATATATTTATAGAGTACTTACCAATAAGGACTGTACTTTACAAGTAAGTATATTGGATGAATCATAGATTCATCAGAATCAGGAAGCCCTAGTTATTGGTCAAATAGGTCAAAATTCACATATCTGCTGGTGTACTGCACAAGTAGGTACTCAGAGGAGACAGTCTATGGGCAGGAGAAATGAGTTACTAACTTTTTTTTTATTAAGACAACAGTATATGTTTTTGCATTTTTAAAGAAAAATGCTTGCCTGCACATTTTTCTACTCATCTTCCTTCAATTCCTTACCATTCTCCCCCAGATTTCTAATAACTAAATGAAGTACCCAGTTTCAAAGACATATCAGCTCCCTAAATTTCTGACTAAAATTGCCATAAGTTTGTTTTAGCTTACATAACAAATTGTTTTAAGGCTACCTATTAAGAAATTTTTGTGGTTCAAAATTGAAGGTTTTGAAAATTAATTTGTACCTGTTGAAGAAGCATTGGGTTATCATGGATAGAGAACTGACCTCCAAATCAAGAAGATCTAGGTTCAAGTCTTATCTCTGACAAATACTTGCTATATGACCCTGAGTGATATTTGTCTACTCCATAATATAGGTGAACCTAAGGCTATATATAGATGACAGAACAGGTACCAAACTGCATTGGTAGAAGGAGTTTCTTTAATCAGAAGCTCTCTACCCCAACAGATTCACAAGTTTACCAGTCTCTATCCCATGTAGCTTTGAACACAGAAGTATAATAAAAATGGTACATTTATAAAGCACTTCAAGTTTGCAAAACATTTTCTTACCACAACACTAGGAGGTACATAAGGAGCACCAGCATTATTATACCTATTTTATAGCTAAATAATCTGAGGTTCAGAGAAGGTAAGTGACTAGACCATGTTCATACAGTTACATGTAAAGTAGTATAATAAAACGAAATGAGGACTGGAGAAATAATCCAGGGAACTGGAGTTTTGAACCTGGCTGTATTACTGACTTGTCTCCTGGGTAATTTTGGCTACACAACCTCATTGGACCTCCATGTCTTCATCTTAAATATAAGGAAATTGCCCTTTAATGTAGTAATATGCCCTTTCGTGTCGTTTACCCAGCGCTATTTTTTATTATGCAAAAGCTACCGTTTGAATGGAAAGTTTTTGTTGTTTATGTTGACCATTGTGGAAGATTATGCTCTGGTTAATGTGAAAACATTACTTTAGATGGAATAACAGGGACGAACTAAAGGACTTGTAAGGTTCCTTCTCACTTTGAATCTATGGTTTATGATTTTTGAGCATGTATATAAATCCTCAGGCTAAGCTACAGTCACTTTTCTATGTTGATTCATAAGACCTCTTTGTCTATATTAGTACATCAGTGCTCCCCCTGGTGGAATAATGTTTAAAGTACATTGTAGCTTTAATGAAATACCATTTAGGAAAGACCCAAGTATACAAATATAGGGAGGAAGAGGAAAAAAAAGAGAAGGAAAGGGAAAAAGCATTCATTAAGTGTCAACTATGTGCCAGCACTATGCTAAACACCATACAAATATTGTCTCACTAATCCTCACAACAAGCCTGGGAAGTAGGTGCTATTATTTATCCCCACTTTACTATGAAGGAAACTGAGGCAGACAGACTTTAGGTGACTTTACCAGGGTCATACAGCTAGTAAGTGTCTAAGGCCAACTCAAATCTTTCTAACTTCAAACCTACCACTCTATTAACTACATCACTTAGCTTCCAAATATGGCAGAACAAGGATGCTATATTTCAAACTTCAGTTCTTCAAGAATCTATAATTTTTATAATTTATAATTTTTCTATTCATGTGTGAATAGGTATTTCAACCACTTTATTTTTTATTTATAGTTTATACATTTATAAATAATATAAATTTATAAAGAATAATTATTTATTTATATGGCCTTTGAGAACCATTATAGTAAAAAAAGAATTCACCACTTTACCAACCTACTTTTCTGAATTTAGCTAGCTCAGTCCTCCAACAATTATCTGACCTACTATACGTTACACATAGACTGGTACCCAGAGCCTTTTCAACTTGGTAGAATATTCAGAACTTTTATTCTTTTGGCATAACTTTCAAGAGCCCAATATCCCCTCCAGGTTGGGCAGCTAGGTGGTGCAGTGGATAGGGCACCAGTGCAAGGGTCAGGAGGACCTGAGTTCAAATCTCCCCCTCAGACACTTGACACTCACTAGCTGTGTGATCTTGGGCAAGTCACTTAACCCCAATTGCCTCATCCTGGATCATCTCCAGTCATCCTGATGAATGTCTGGCCACTGGATTCAGATGGCTCTGGAGGAGAAGTGAGATTGGTGACCTGCACAACCCTCCCTCACTTCAAACAAAGTCAGGTGCAAGTCATGTCATTATTTCTCTGACAGCATGGTCTTATTCGGCAACAAAAGATGAATAGACACACATTCCCTCCAGGCAATAATCAGACTACACTTCAAAAATGATTTTTCCTCCTCCAATAACTTGTAATCCAACTTCCAAAAAACAGAATTATTATTCACTTAAATCTTAACTTGAAGTCCTTGGGACTTCCTAGTGTCATTTACATTTTGTACATTTTCTTACCTTACTAATTCTAATGCAGTACTATCAGTTTCTTCCAAATGCCAAAAAATGCCTAACCCAAAATTAAACCATCAATTTCTGAAAGAAAATGTCAATAAATACTTAGTAAATAGTTATGTTCCAGCTACTGTGTTAAGTTCTGGGGATACAATGAAAGGGAAGGGGGAAAAGATTCATCTTAACCTCCACCTACAGAGCATATGTATTTTTTTCTTTGGGGGGAAGCAATTGGGGTCAACTGACTTGCCCAGGGTCATACAGCTAGTGTCTGAAGCTGAATTTGAACTCAGGTCCACCCAACTCCAGGGCCGATGCTCTATCCACTACACCACCTAGCTGCTTGGAGCACATGTATTAAATAAAATTATTCCAGAAGTGATCTCTTTTGACATAACAAAATACTTAGTGGAGAGATTATATTTGTTCTACTTGGCCCCAGAGGACAGAAGTAAGTGCGATGAATGAAAACTTCAAGATAAAGAGTTTACTCTTAATGTAAGGGGAGTATTCTAACAGAGCTGTCTAAAAGTAAAATGGAATCTCCTAGTGGTAGAGTCCTCATGCTGGAGGTCTTCAAGTAGAGATTTACTGATGACTTTGGAGGATTCTTATCCAGATACATATTGAACTAGATGACCACTAAAATTCTTCCCAACTCTAAGATTCTATAACTGATTCACTTTCAAATTCTGTCTTGTACTAGAGTTATTTGGACACATCTCACCTTCCCAACTATACCAAAAACTCCCTGAAGAAAAGGGTTACAGAGCCACCATCAGTTTCACATTTTTATTAATGATCTAAAAGTTAATTTTATTAATAAAGTATAGATAAAATGTTTATCAAAGTTAGTGTCTTCTCGGATCAGAGGTTACATTATGTACAGCTCCCTTCTTTTTCCTTTTGTAAGGTAGAAGATATATATCTGCAGCAGTGGGCACACACACACACACACACACACACACACACACACACACACACACACACACACCTTCAGCTGGTATGGGAGGCAGCTTCAAGGAGCATGCCTTCTGGCATTCAAGAGTACAGGCTTGGTGAGAAATAGACCTTGAAACTCAACAGGATTTTATAAGTGATAGAGGACCTCCAGGACTTAGGTTAGGAGAAGTTGAGTTTGTTTTGCCATAGGGCTATCCTATGTGGATGCCTAACTATCATTGTATACTAAGTCTGACCCCTCTTCTTCCATAGATACTGTATATATTTATAGGAGAGTGTACCTCAGGTCTGTGAAGGCAACATTTTATAATTGTTGTTCTTTCTGCCAGCCATGTGGTTAAATGCGTTTAATTGTTGATGTTGGTGTTTGTCCTTCATTCTTGAAGAGGACCATAACATCATGGAGGTGATGCCATGACATGCAAATGAAATGGATTTAAGTGAGGGAAGAGAAGCAAAGTCACCAGCCTTGCTTTCTCCTCCAGAGTCATCTGGATCCAGTGGCCAGGTACATCAGGAGATAGCTCCAGATGTGGTGGAAAACCTTGGCCTTTTAAAGCTAAGTTCTTTAGCAAATCTCAGTTTGACTGAGGCAACACCCATTCAGTGATTAAGGTTATGTAAAAAAAAAAAGTGAGGCCAAGAATGACCTCTTTAACCTAGTCCAGAAAAAAAAACCAAACTGGAAAAGGAAGACCCTCAAGATTTCTGGCCAAAACAGAAAAAATTCCTATTTACATTCACTCTGAGTCAATCAGGAAAGAAAGGAAGGAAGGAAGGAAAGAAGGAAAGAACTGTATTACCCAACTGGCTAGTTCCAGTTGGATCCCCAGTGGAGCAGTTCCTACTACTCACAGAGTTTTTATTTGTCCTTTATTCTGGAAGGGTACCATGATATCATGGAGGTAATGCTGTGACTTGCAAGGGAGTTGAATTTAAGGGAGGGAGGGCTGTACAAAGTCACCAGTTTCACTTTCTCCTCTGCAGTCATCTGGGTCCAGTGGCCAGATGTAGATCAGGACAACTGGAGATGACCCAGCTGTGGTGGAAAAGCTAGGCCTTTTAAAGTCAAGGTCTTTAGCAGGTCTCTAAATGCCTTTGATAAAAGCTAATGGCGGGAGCTTGTGAGGTACAGAAGTAGGAGTAATGACTGAATAGGTTATTCCTAGAAGCTGAAAGCAGCCAACCTCCAGGAACCCAATTTGTACAAGCACAAGTATAATTTGAGGGAATAACCCAGAAGAGTGCTCAGTGCATGTCTAATGTGTCTCCCTTCCAGAGAGAAGGGAGGCACATTAGGCATGCATGAGACTGAAGAATTTTTCTCAACAAAGTTGGAGAAGGTCATACTCATCTCAATGAAACATTGGAGAAGAAATTTTTCTTATCAAAGTTGTGAAGGGAAGTTATCTTGCATTTCATATTTGTAAAAAAAAAAAAGTTAGAAGAAATATTACCCCACCACCCATAAAGATAGAGTAGTAATAGATTCTTCTGTTGAGTTTAGTTCGTCATTCATTGCTAAAGAGGACCATGCGATCAGAGAAATAATGACATGACTTGCACTTGACTTTGTTTTGAATGAGGGAGGGCTGTGCCGGTCACCAGTCTCACTTCTCCTCCAGAGCCATCTGAATCCAGTGACCAAATATTCATCAGGATGACTGGAGATGACCCAGGATGAGGCAATTGGGGTTAAGTGACTTGTCCAAGGTCACACAGCTAGTAAGTATCAAGTGTTTGAGGTGGCATTTAAACTCAGGTCCTCCTTACTCCTGCACTGGTGTGCTATCCACTGCACCACCTAGCTGTCCTCTTGTTGAGTTAGTGACAACATGGAAAAGAGTCAATCTAACAGCTGCTTCTGAGACTAGCTGAGCAGTTAGTAGTGCCTGATGCAAGACCAGAATGGAGATAGCGTGACCAGAAGGGAAAGTGCATGGAAGGAAACAAGTGAGAAATCAAGTTAACCTGAGATGAGAAGAGGAAAGCAGACAGTACTAGATACAGTCTCAGGTATAGCCTGGCTAGAGGAATATGCTTTCCCATTTGAGAGCATCAGTTGCTTGAAAGTGCTCATTTACCAAAAGACCCTAAAGGTAAGCGGAAAGACACTATACTCATTTAAGAATGTAAATATGGTTTTCTACTATATTTTTTATTTAATTGTCTGCATTAAATATTTTGTTATTTCAATCCTGTTCTGAAGTCAGTGATTTCAGAGATTTAAAAAAAGAACTGAAAACATACAACTTTCATATATCATGCTAGAAGCATATAAATTGCTGTTTCATTATCATTTTACGGGGAAAAATAGTGTTTTAATTTGTATTACTTAGTTTGAATTCAATAATTGGATACTGTTTTTTCCAAATACAATTGCAAAGTATTTTAACAGTTTTTAATACCATTGTTCTTTTTTCCTGGAAAAAGTAATTACTCTTAAATTTTTTTCTTTTTTCTTTTTGGCAATATGAATATGCAAAGGATCTGTGACTTCCTCAGTATGGGAACACCCTTTATCCTTGCAGATTATCATCTGCCCATGAATTAGTGCATAAGAACTGAGAGTTTTCTAAAACTTAGAGGCTAAGTAATTAGTCCCATGTCATATGAAGCCATCTCTGGTCCTTCTAATCTATATATTACCACTGGATACAGATGGCTCCAGAGGAGAGAATAAGGCTGGTGACTTTGCACAACCCTCCCTCACTTAAATCCAATTCACTTGCAAGTCATAGCATCACCTTTCTGATGTCATGGTCCTCTTAGAGAATGAAGGACAGACAACAAATGTTCTTCATTTAGGTTCATTAGTATGGTGATCAACTGATTGATTATATGTGAATTAAAGTCAAAATTTCCCATTTTTCTTAACTTAGTGTTTCAACATTGATCAAAATGGTAAATTACTATTAAAGGTCTCCATGACTTGAACCTGTGTCTGAGAATATCCCCACTCAGAAGACAGAAATCTGGGAGGAATAGTTACAAATATTGGTTGATGGAGTCAAGATTTTAAAAGTTCTTATGGAATTCAATCGCAGATTGTAGCAGATCATTTTCTTTCGTATTACATTTTGGTTTGTTTTATGATTTCTCCCATTTATTTTAGTTCCTCTATACAACATGACTATGGTGAAAATGTATTTAATAGGAATGCATGTGTAGAATCTATATAAAATGGTATGCCGTCTCAGGGAAGGAGGGGGGAAGTGAGGGGAGAGGGAAGGGGAGGGAGAGAAAGAAAAAATCTACGGTGTATGGCAGCGATTGTGGAACACTGAAAATAAATAAATAATTTTTTTAAAAAAGATTTTAAAAGTTCTTTATAGGCTAGAATTTGACTCTGAATTTAATAAAGTGAAATTCAATAGGTATGAATGTGAAGTATTAAACTTTCATTTAAAAAATCAGATTCATAACTACAAAATGTAGGCATGGCCAGACATCAGATAATCTAATAAAAAAAAATCTTCCCTTTTCGTGTACTATGAGTTCAATCAGTCAGTAGGTTGATGTGATGATTAAAAAAGCTAATATGATTACAGACTACATTACAAAACGCAATATTCAGGACTAGGGAGGTGATAGCCCTCTTTTATGCTGCCCTGGTCTGACCCTATCTGGAAAACTGTGTTCCCCTCAGAATGTTATATTTTAGGAAGGACATTGATGAATTGGAGAGCATCCAGAGAAACTCACCCAGTATACTGAACGACTTTGAGATCATGCCCTTGAACAGCTAAAGAAAATGGAGGTGTTTAAACTGTCAGAAGAGAAGACTGTCTTTGTTCGATCATAGGACTCTAGAAAGAATCCCACAGGCCAAGGAGTCTAACTTTCTTCATTTTATAAAGAAACTGAGATCTATGGAGTTTAAACAACTTGCCCGGTCACATAGGTAGTTAGCATAAGAGGTGAGATAATAACCCGCCAACCCCTCACTCCAGACCATGA
>JAQQSK010008608.1:0-13439 GCA_028658325.1 Potorous gilbertii
GGCCAGTGAGCTTCACTTGTGTACTTGGGAAAATTGTAGAATGGATAATTAAAGAGATGGTTGATGAATATCCAGAAAGGCAAGCAGGAATGAACAAAATCATCATAGCTTCATCAAGAATAGATTGTGCCAAACGTATCTCAGGACCTACCTGTTCCTGGCCTTCTTTTTGGAAAAGGAATGCTAAATTAATAGAGGCAGGTGATAGAACAAATAATAAAGTATGTAAGTTGTAGAGAAAAAATTAGATAGATAGATAAATAGGTAGGTAGAGAGGAATAGATATAGATATACTTCACCTAGATTTTAATCTATATAACAAATTAATAGGCACATTACTAATAATTTGGGGAAGTTGCAGAGATGAAATAGATATAGTTTACCTAAATTTCAGCAAAACTTTTGATCAAGCATCATATTATATTGTGTAGAAGATGGAGAGATATAGATTAGATAGAAAAGTAATCAGATGAATTCATAATTGGAGGAATGGCTGAATTGAATAATAGATCCATATCATCAGGAAAGGAAGTTTCCAATGGAGTACCCTTGGGATCTTTGTTTTTTAACATTTTAGTCAGTGGCAAGGATAAAGATATAAATGCTATGCTTGTCAAATTTGCTGATAACACAAAGCTGTAAGGGATTGCTAACACACTGGATAATGAAATAAAAATATGGAAGAATCTTGAAAAGTTAGGTTAGTGGGTTGAATCTAATAAGATGGAGTTCTATAAGGATAGATATAAAGTCTTGAAATTACGTACAACTCCATCCCCACCCTCCACAATAACTTTAAAAGCATAATATGCACAAGGCATTATTAGATAAGTTTTGTTGTTTCTCTTGAGAAAAGATATGGGGGTTTAGTGGAATAAAAGACCAATTATAACAAATAGTGTGATGGGACAGCTCAAAAAAATGAGTGTGATTTGGGGCTGCATTGAAGGGCACAGATTCCAAGAACGGGGAGAAGATAGTTTAATTATATTCTGCCCCCAACACACATTATCTGGAGTATTGTGTTCAGTTCCCATGCTCTATGGTTCAAGAAAGATATTGATAATCTGGACAGTGTCTAAATGAGAACACACAAGATGACTTGGAGTCCATGACATATGAATACAAGATGAAGAACCTTGGTATATTTAAACAGAAGAAAAGAAGACCCAGGCTTAGCATGAAAACTACTTTCAGGTATTTGAAGGGCTATCATATGGAAGAAGGATTAAACATGTTCTCTTTATCCCCAGAGGGCAGAACAAATAACAATGTGTGGAAATTGTAGAGGCAAAATCTGATCTACTGTAAAAAATGCCAGAAAAAAACAGAGTTGTTCAAAAATTGGAATGAATGAACTATTCAAGCAGTCAGTTTCCTCTCCTTAGAGGTCTTGAGACAGAAGCTGAATGACAATTAGCTGAATATGTAATAGCAGGGATTCCTTTTGTGTATACATTACATAAGATAACCTCCAATCTAACTCTCCAATTACAAGATTCTGTGATTATGCTTATCCTCACTATCACCACCAGGTACTTTGTAAAGTGCCATGTAGTCATTTTGGCTTATATAAGGAAGAACTTCAATTTGCCCCTTTCCTTCCAGTGGATAATGATCTCCTCTCTCCACTGCTGCCACTCTACCTTTCATAGCACATTTTATCTGTCTGATACTATCATCTATCTATCATCCGTCTGTCTTTCCGTCTGTCCATCTATCCATCCATCTCGCTATCATCTGTCCATAACTTATCTACCAATCATCCATTTGTCTGTTTGTCTATCTATCCACATATATATATATACACATATACATGCATGTACATATAGACATATACTTGTGTATATGAACAATAAACACCCACACTTATAAATAGACATACATACATGTGCACACATATTATATATGGTATATATACATACATATATATATGCATACACACACATAATTTATGCACATCTTTTCCAGACTTGTGTATCATATCTCCCTATAAACTGTAAGTGGTATGAGAGAAGGGAATAAAAAAAAATTATTTTTGGATATATTATTGTTCTAGGAGGTGTCAGATTCAGGTCAATCCCTGGATACTTTATGTTTGGTACTAAAAATTTCAGATACTTGTAAGTCATTCAACAGTTAATAAAAATAAATTTATTCAGTTGTAGCAGGAAAAATATTAAACAAGGATAGATATTGAGGAGATCTCAAAATGATTCAACTGAACTAAGCTACTTTGGGTGATACATCCATTGTGATCCATCAGGAAAGCCTTAGAGCTCTTGGAACTTCTGACATCTTTGTACCTGCTGAGTGAGGAAGTGATATAAATTAACTGAGGCCTTATTCTCTGAACCAACCACATTAACACAAATGCAATAAATACGATTCTTTGATATCCTCAGTTGAAAATATAGGTTTTGATTTTTAATACAAATATACTCTCAAATTAACACTGAACCAGATCACCAATGAGGGAGAAGTGCAGAAAGATCCATTTTTTTTTCTCTCTCAGTGTCAGTCATAGTGCTTTGCACATCAATGTGTGACCGACCACCACCACCACCATGCATGTAAAACAGTTTTGCATTCGTATATTTTACAAATTTTACTTAACTGTCTTTGGTGGTAAGATCAGTATAGAGAAAGTATCCTAACAGAGTCCCATTCTATAGGAATTATTTTAGGACAATTATACTTATAAAGAGGCACATACTATGTGTATGTATGTATATAAATAGAATAACATAGTAGATAGCTAGGCAGTTCAGTGGATAAAGCTCTGGGCCTGGAGTCAGGATGATTTGAGTTCAAATCCTGCCTCAGGCACTCATTGTGTGACTCTAGACATTTAATCTCTGTTTGTCAATCCACTGGAGAAAGAGGTGGCAAACAATTCCAGTAACTTTGACAAGAAAACTCCATGGGCAGTGTGGTCTGCAGCATCACAAAGAATTGAACACTCATGAACAACTCAACAACAACAAGAAAGAATACCATAGAACTATTAAACAGATATCAATAGTAAGGTATAGTCCAAAGATAAGGCAATTATAGTAGGGGAGAAAAGGTTGAAATTTAAGCTATGTGGAGATGAAGAAGATATATGACTCAACAACTGCACCACTCAAGCAAAGAGAAGAATTGAATCTTGACCATGCCTCCCAATGACATCCTTTACCATTTATTGAGCCGTGATGGATACGGTGGCCACATATCTTGAATTAAAAATTAAGATGCATACATTGATAGAGGATGTTCTTTATAGATAGCCTCATTAAAAAGTATACTTTCTGGTCTTGAAATTTTTCACTGTCCTGGATTTTCTGGTTCTGAGATGTTTACTAATTTAATTTAATAATTGTTTCTTAGGGAGTTTCTCTCTATTCAAGTTTTAATTTTAACCCTCTAAATTCAGATTCACTCTTTCCCATTCAATTGTGCTTGATGATGGTAATGCATACAACATGAAAATCAGTCCCTGTCTCAAGAAACATATATTTTACAAGGGAGGTACAAATATTTACATAGATTAATGAAGAGGGAGTGTCAATGCTGACAGTGGGTTTTAGGGATAGGATTTCTTCTAATTGCTTGCTCCTTAACCAAACATCTTCATTTCCTGCTTTGCTCTTTCTGTGTGTTATTCTCAGGTGTTTAAGGAAACAATGCAATAATTTCATCAGCTTTTAAATTAGCTTCCTGGATTTTCTTTTTTAATTACTCAGTGCAGTGTAAGTTCTGGAGGTTAGAAGAAGGAGGGAATGAAGGAAGATTTTGAAGTACCTACTGTATTCTGGATCCTCGGCTAAGCACTTTTCAGATATCTCATGTGATCCTTCCAAACACCTTGACAGGTAGGTGATATTATTATTTCCATTTTACTGATGAAGACGCTGAGGAATAAAGGAAGGTTGAGTGACTTACCCAGGGCCACACAGAGAGTGAGTGTCTGAGGCCAAATTTGGACTCACATCTTCCTGGGTAGAAACTCAGGGGCAGATAATTCTTCATTCTCTGTACTTAGTAAATATTGACTGGGGCACTTAGGTGGCTCAGTGTATAGAGTATCAGCCCTGGAGTCAGGAGGACCTGAGTTCAAATCTCCCCTCAGACACTTGACACTCAGCTGTGTGACCTTGGGCAAGTCACTTAACCCCAATTGGTTATGCTGGATCATCTCCAGTCATCCTGATGAATATCTGGTCACTGGATTCAGATGGTTCTGGAGGAGAAGTGAGGCTGGTGACCTGAACAGCCCTCCCTCACTCAAAATAAAGTCCAGTGCAAATCATGTGATTATTTCTCTGATGGCATGGTCTTCTTCAGTAACGAAGGAGGAACACACAGAAACTAGTAAACTGAAAAGGATACTACCATGAAAAGCTTGAAAGAATAATATAGCAACTTTTTTTCCCTTCAATTCAGTAGCCAATCTCCTCAAGAACTACATTTCCATTTCTTCTCCTTACATACCATCTAGAAATAGTAGAAAATGTACTGGACTTTTCAAATGAGATTACTGTGTTCAGTCCCCAACTCTGCCACTTACTAGATGTTATTTTCTTAACCTTTGCTTCTTCTTCTTTAGAAAGCTGATATATACACTTTAATCTTAAAACTACCTTAAAAGGTTCTTATAAAGAAGATATTTTGTGATGCATTTTATAGAGATTAAGTATTTTTATTACCAGTATTAACAAAGATGAGTTTTACATTCACTCAGCTCCATTCTTGCCATTTTGTTCTCAAGGACATGGAAACCCAGTGCCCTTCTATTTCATGAGAAAGATGAAGTTCCCTGTGTCACTGTCATTCAAGATTCCTTCTCTCCTAAGAATCATGTCTGGTGGAAGGAGAATATTAGGACAACTGGAATAGCCAATGCTTTGGCTTAGCAACTGCACTTAGAGAACTTATTAATCGAAAGGATGACCACAGATATTCTCTGGTGACTTTACCTCCTACTGCCAACTGCATGTGGGTCATACTTCTATGATTTCTCCATCCAGTGATGCTTGTTATACAATATCTGTCAGAGGATATGTTTGTGTAGTCATAAGAAAAGTGCTGAATCTCATAAAAAAAGTGATTTTTGTGACCATAGGACCACTGGATTACCTGAACATGGGATGTTGTGATGCTAGTCATATAATAATCTTTTCTGGCATTTATATAAGGCTTCAAAGTTGTAACATATTTTTCATCCATGATCTCATCTGATTCTTACAAAAAATATCCCGTGAGGTAAGTGTGGTAGTAATTATTTTCATTTTATAGATGAGAAAACTGAAGCTAATTCAAATAAACTGATTTATTGCCCATGATTATCCCATTAGAAAATATTAAAGGAAGCATTGGAATCTAATACTTTCTGACTCTAGTTCCATCACAGAGTGTCTACAATGCCCCTACCTCTCTTAGTAGCTACCTTATAAACATTTGATTAATCAGATCTTTAGATTTGTATTATTTCTTTTGGGTGCAGTAACAGTAAGAAACTCAGCATACACAGGAGGGCCTGCTCTACAGGTTCTTAAATTTTCTTTTTCATAAGGAAAAAAACTTTTGAGGGGTCAACAGTTTACTTTAATCAAGCACATACATCATTCACTTAGTTCAGGGGAAAAGAGTAAGCACCATGAACTTTACAGAAAATATAAACAGAGAAATGAAAATCAACAGACAGGGCTTCTAACCCTCTGAAAATAAGCAATACATACTTAGTTACCAGAGAGAGAAGCACCAACATCTAGGTTTTCAAAACCAGGGGTCTCCTTAGCAGCTGCCCAGAGTCTTGTCTGGCCAAACAAACACTTCCAATGAGTAAGTCCCAAAGTAAAACCTCACCTCAGAGTACATATAATATGTATATATACACACATGTATATATATGTATGTGTATGTATGTACATATACGTGTGTGTGTGTGTGTGTGTGTGTGTGTGTGTGTGTGTGTAGTTCTGACTCAGGAAAATGTATATGTATATACACACTTTTCTGAATCAGAGGACATCACAACCCTTGAGAACCAGTGCCTTCTTAGAAATTAACAAAAAGTGTGGGCCTTCCAACAACGAGGAAAAATCTCCCCTAATCAAGCTTCCCTTAATGGGCAGGCCCATTAATGGGTGGGGAAGATCTTTAACTCTCATTAGCATTACAGGTGCTAGGTTATTAAACTAGGAATTAATTCTATTATAAACCCTGTGCTTTGCAGTTCACTGATTATCTTTTACTACTCTTAGAGACAGTTACTAAAAAAATTCCCGCTTCCCTTTAACAAATTGGAACGAAAGTCCTTGTAATATACCCATTTGTCAGGTGTAATTTGATTTGGTTTAAGCAGTAATAAAGAGAAGAATAGAAAATAGTTTGCAGTGTGGAGTGTCTGTGCTTAGACTTCTAGTGAGTCATTATTTGGTCCAAATTGCCTATAATATATATTTAAAAACTTGCTGCTGTCAATATCATGATCATATCAAGAAAGAGCTGCCCTCATTGTACCACTGGGCATTTCTAGAATGTTGCTGGGGCATAATAGCATTTATATCATTTCTGTGATGTTGAGATGCTACCATCTATGTTACAATTTTGAAATTAGTCACTCAGTCATTCAACAAATATTAAGTGGCTATTATGTGCCAAGTACTTTGCATTACATTGGTAATATAGAGAAAAGCAAAGGGCAATTTCTATTCTCAAGGAGTTCATTCTATTGGAATCAACACTTCTCTGATCTCTGCCATTTTGTTGCTAAGAGTAAAGTGGAAGGAGAGTTGTCACATGTTTTTCTGATGGAAGATGACTGTACACTCACTGATGCTTCTGAAGCTGAGATTCAACAAACTTTGGATCAGTTCTCTGCTGCCTGGGCTAATTTTGGCCTAACAACACCAAGAAAACATAGGTAGTCCACTAGCCAGCAACATACTCTCCATACATGGAAGCATTAGTTATAGCAAACAGAAAAGTTTTGAATACTTCAGATAAATTCACTTACCTATGTAGTATGTTTTCTGTGTATGTACATATAGATAAAAAGGTTGGTGCATGCATTGGCAGAACTAGCTCAGTGTTTGGGAGACTCTAAAGGAAAGCATGAGTGAGAAGAAGTATTAGACTGACAATGAAACTGAAGGTCTACAGAGTCATTGTTCCAATATGTTGTTGTATGCTTGTGAAATCTGGACAGTATACTAGCAGCATGCCAGGAAACTGAATTGTTTCCCCTTGAATTGTCTTAGGAAGATTCTGAACATCACCTGGCAGGATAAGGTACCAGTCACTGAGGTCCGTCCTTGAAATTTCTTGAACTAAACTTCCAAGATTTCGAAGTCTGTGTCAGAGAATGCAACTCAGATGGGCTGGCCAAGTCATTCAAATGCAAAATGTATACTTTGCAAAAAGATTTTTACAGAGAATTCATATAATGCAAGTTCTCACACAGAGATTAGAAAAAGAGACACAAAGATAGTCTCAAGATCTCTCTGAAGCACTTTGGAATTGATTGTGCAATGTGGTTAACACCAGCTTATGACCATCCATTATGGTATTACCACATAAGAGAAGGTCCTGTGCTCTGTGAGCCTAAAGGGAACATGAAATAAGACAATTTAGAGAATTCACCCCAAATATTCACATTGCTTATTTGTGCCCAATCTGTGGTAGAACATTCTGAGCTCATATTAGTCTGAACAACCACATTTGGACGTACAGTAATTTGACTCAAGAATAGCAATGTCCTTTTGGTTCTCTTTGAGAAAAAAGGACAAGAACCAACCAACCAACTATTTTTTGTTCAGTGGGGATAGGAGTTAGAAAATGTCCTAATGTGCTGGTTATGCAAATGTTTATATAAGACACTACATTTTCCTGTAGTCATATTATCCATGTCATTAACTATCACATACTATTAGAGAAATATGTGAAATATTAGCTCATTAGGTTAGAACATCATGAAAAAGACTCCGAGGAAAGTATACGAGTGAAAGTTTTCCCATGTGATTTTAATCTCCTTTTCTTCTCACCATATCCTCAATTCCAACCAGTCATCTTGCAACTGTGTGCCTTTGGTCTTAATGAAGATTATGTAAGAGAATTTAACTGAATTAATTCAAATCTATCTCTTCCTCTGAAGAAATGACTGAGTGTAATATTTCCATTGGTTGAGTGCAGTGGCCAGCATCAGCCTTCCTATGGATTTGAGAATTTCATGATATCTCATTTTCTTTCTCTTATCTGCACTGATTCATGATTTTTACAACTTATAAAACAACTACCCACACAATAGATCAATTATATGGACATTACTAGATGACAAGATGACAGCGAGAGAGAGAAAGAAAGAGAGAGAGGGAGGGAGGGAGAGAAGGAGGGAGGGAGAGAGAGAAGTTGTGTTAATGACTCTACTGTGTTTACTCACCCTTGTGATTGAAAAGTACTTTGCTGACCACCCTGTTCCCAGAGCTTCATTAAAAAGGGTAATGAATTTAAAATACTCATCTCTCCTTGTGGGTAATTCCCAGCCAAGTCTCTGGAAACTTCAGACAATTTGAAGATCATTTTAAAGATCTCTTATCTGATTTTGGCTCTTGTCACTCCTTTCAAGGTAAAGAAGGACTCAGATAGTCACCTCTATTCAAACAGTTGACTCTTCCTCGCTGTGTTTTTGATGTTTCTCTGGTTTTGGAATCTTTAAAGGTTATATAAACTCCCTTCCTCAGTATCCCTGCTTCTGATTTTAGGGTATTTATAGTTTGTTTCTATCATTGCCACCGTCTTTTACAAATGCATTATATATTTATTCAATCTTTAGCATCATATTCTGTGTCCTGACAGAATAATAGTTCATTTAATTCAAATAATTTGAAAATAGTTCACCCAATAAATTTTACTCAGTGTTAATTTATGACCTTATATAGTATTTTATTCTAATATTGAATCCCAATTTTGCTTTAAAATATTTTATTGCTATAATAGCTCTCAGTTTTGTAATGTGCTCAGAATTGCAGAGTGTTTTACATGCTATATCATTTGATCTGCACCTAGTAAGGCATGGGCTATTTTTAGTCTCACTTCACAGCAGAAGAAGATGAGGCAGACAGAGATTAAATGGTTTGCCAGGACTCAACATCTAGTAAAAACTTGAGGCAACAGTCACACTCACATCTTCCTCATTCCAAACTTAGCACTCTATCCACCTAGCTACAAGAAATATTTGTTAAAGATACATTTTCTATTATATTTTGTTTTTATATCAACTAAATTTCCCAAAGTATCTCTTGTCCCTTCATCTTCCCAGAAAGCCAACTCTTATTACAAAGAATAAAAAAAGAGGAAGGGGAGAGTTCATCAAAACTAACACATCAAACATTATGTTCAATGTTGTGCACCTTCAGCTTCTCACCCATGCAAAGAAGAATGAGGGTAAATAATGGTGACTTCTCGTATTTACTCTTTGGAAACAAACTTGGTCATTATAATTTCACAACAATTCAACTGTTTTATTGTAACTCTTCTTTCCCTTTGCATTGTTATATTCATTGTGAACATTGTTTTCCTTGTTCTTCAGTTTGAATCAAACCGTAAAATTTTTCCCATACTTCTTTGTATTCATCATAACCATGATTTCTTATAGCTGGGTGGTGCAGTGGGTAAAGCACCAGCACAGGAGTCAGGAGGATCTGAGTTTATATCTCACCTCAGACACTTGACACTCACTAACTGTGTGACCTTGGGCAAGTCAATTAACCCCAATTTCCTCATCTGGGTCATCTCTGGAGAGTCATGGTGATGAATATCTGGCCACTGGATGACTTTCTGGTCTAAATCTCTGAGCCTATGAAAATGCTTTGTAATTACAAAGTGCTATGCAAATGAATCTCTCATTATTAATCACTTTCCTGAGTTCAAATCTCACCTCAGACACTTGTCACTCACTAGCCTGCGTGACCTTGGGCAAATCACTTAATCCTAGTTACCTCATCCTGTGTCATCTCCAGTCATCCTGATGAATATCTGGTCACTGGATTCAGATGGCTCTGGAGAAGTGAGGCTGGTGACCTGCACAGTCCTCCTCAATCAAAACAGTCAAGTGTAAGTCATATCATCATTTCTCTGATGGCATGGTCTTCTTTGGCAACGAACAATGAACACATACACATATAATTTCTTACAGCACACCAAGCCATTACATTTACATATACCAATGTTTTTTAACTCTTCCAAATGTATCTACTTTGTTTTCAGCTCTTAAGGATTACCAAAAAAAAATGCTACTATAAATATTTTGACTCTATCAAACCTTTCCTTTTATCATTGACCTTCTTGGAACATATACATATACACATACATACATACCTAATAATGGAATCTCTGGGTCAAAGGTTTGGAATATTTTAGTTACTTTCACTTCCTAATTTCAAATTGTTTTTGTATAATGGTTAAAACAGATTAAATGTTCCATCACTGGTACACTCATTAAGGGGATTTGTTCTGTGAAGTTTGGATTCAATCAAAGGGCTACATTGGAGGACCTAAGAGGTCATATGTAGCCTCAAGTTTTACATTCTTGCATTAGGAGAATTATAAAAGACCACCAAAAGATAACTATGTCTCCTCTTTCTCTTTCCCATATGGGAATATTTCTTTCTTTAATTTCACATGGCTCTAGCTATTAACCAATCTCATGTTTATTATTGTGAACTTTGTGACAACTGACCGCTAAAGTGACTTGAGGTTTAGGGAAAGTCAGAACCATCTGAATGGCAGGAACACAGAGAGTGAGCAGCTCTGATGAAGCATAAGGATTTAGGGCTGACATCTCTTTTGGAAATCATCCTTCTGATGGATTGAAAAAGGACAAACTTTCTCTGTTCAGATGTTATACATAATGTAACCACTAGCTTCAGATTCGTAGTGCCATTCAAATGGTTGGGCTCTTGAAACCTCTATAATACCAACATCTGCAGTATGCTTTATGTGAGAGAGGGTGAGGTATTTTTAGAAACCCTTTTAATATGGAGACACTGTTCATAGAGTGGCAAATAATTTGGATTCTGTCAAAAGGAAATCATTGGCATGAAATTAGTGGAAAGCTCTGGGCAATTTTGTGAATGAGTTCTTCCTAATATATTTGATTTGGGGTATCTTCCAATTCAGCTTGATGTCTCATTATACTCTAGAAAAAATTCAATAGGCTCTAAACTAAGTGATATGGAAAGCACATGGACCATTGACATCAGTCCACTTTAAGCATGACAGGAAAATTCTGCCCTTAGAATACTTATTGCACTTGGATTTAAAACTGGGTTCCTTAGGCTTTGGGATGGAGCATCATTGATTCAGCTTTGGGAAGGAGCATAGTGGTCACCTAGTCCAACTCCCTCATTTTAAAGAGAAGAAACTTAAAACTATAAAGCTTAAATATTTCAGAAAGTTAAAAAATGGTGGAGTAGGGATTTAAACCAAAGTTCTTAAAATGCCAAATCCCATGCTTATTATACTAAACCCTACTGTCAATAGCAGGTTGTTTGAAAAAAGTCTAGGATTATTAGTGGATTGGAATTTCAACATATGTCAGCAATATAATGTGATCATCGATAAAAAATCCAAATGTGATCTGAGAATGGATGAACAAAAATATCAAGGAAAAAAAAAGTATGTGGTAGCTTGCACATACTTTGCCTTTGTCCACAGGTGTAACTAGGAGTTCTAGCACTCAGATAAATTTAAGCTGTTGTGAGTCTGGTAGAGGTGGGGTAGAATGTCCTAATTAATAATTACTTCTTGCACGGTTGATTAGATTAGATATATTAAGATAGATTTTAAGGACAATGTGAAATAATATTTGTAAAATGTTTTATGAGCCTTAAAGCATCAAACAAATGCTAATTATTATTGTTCACAGGCATTTTCAACAGACATAGCAGAATGAGGGCTTAGCATTTTCCATTTTGGGTTCCAGGCCCAGAATTTGTAGCATTACCAGCATCTACTCTATTTAGGATCTTTGGGAAAGGACCTTCTAATGTATTATTTTCTGGCAGGAAAGTTATTTTTTTCAGATATCAATTTTTTGTATTATATTTCATAGATTTTAATAGGGTATTTAATATTTCATTAATGTGTTGAACAAGCTTACTTTTTTTCAAATTAATTGCTTTAGTTTTCAACATTCACTTTCACAAGATTTTGCATTCCAAATTTTCTCCCCATTTCTCCCCTCCCCACACCTCATGACAGCATGCATTCTGATGACCTCTTCCCCCAATCTGCTCTCCTTTCTATCACACTCCCCCATGTCTTATCTGCTTCCCCTATATTTTCTGGTAGAGCAAGATAGATTTCTGTACCCTATTGCCTGTATGTCTTATTTCTCAGTTACATGCAAAAACAAGTTTTAACATTTATTTTTAAAACTTTAAGTTTCAATTTCTCTCTGTTCCTCTTCCCCACTCACCCCCACTGAGAAAGCAAGCAATTTAATCTAGGCTATACATGCGTAGTCATATAAAACACTTCCATAACAGCCATGTTATTTAAAAACTAACTATATTTCCCTCCATCCTATTCTGCCCCCATTTATTCTATTCTCTCTTTTGGCTCCACCCTTCCTCAAAAGTATTTACTTGTAATTCCCCGCACTTCCCATTTGCCTTCCCTTCTACTATCACCCCTCCCCCACTTATCTGCTTCCCCCTATTTTCCTGTAGGGTAAGATAGATTTTCAAACCCAATTGAATGTGCATATTATTCACTCTTTAAGCCAAATGCAATGAGAGCAAGGTTCACTCTTTGCCTTTCACCTCCCCCCTCTTCCCCTCCATTGAAAAAGCTTTTTCTTATCTCTTTTATGTGAGAGATGTTATCCCATTCTTTTTTCTCCCTTTCTCCTTCTCCCAACATATTCCTCTCTCACCCCTTAATTTTATTTCTTTAGATATCATCATTTTCATCCCTTCATAATTAACTCACTCTGTGCCCTCTGTCTGTCTGTGTCTCTATGTATGCGTATATATATATACGCATTCATACATACATACATATATACATGATCCTTGTAACTACCCTAATACTGATAAAACTCAAGGGTTACAAATATTACCCCTCCATGTAGGAATGCAAACAGTTCAACTTTAGTAAATCCCTTATGATTTCTCTTTCCTGTTTATCTTCTCATGTTTCTCTTGATTCTTGTATTTGAAGGTCAAATTTTCTATTCAACTCTGCTCTTTTCAGCAAGAATACTTGAAAATCCTCTATTTCATTGAATGACCATTTTTTCCCCTGAAGTATTATACTCATATTTTTTTGAGTAGGTGATTCTTGATTTTAATCCTTAGTACTTTGACCTCTGCAATATCATATTCCAAACTCTCTCCAATCCCTTAACTTAGAAACTTCAAGATCAGGTGTTTTCCTGATTATGTTTCCAC
>JAQQSK010008609.1:0-13438 GCA_028658325.1 Potorous gilbertii
AGTCTTTCTAAAGCTTTGCTCAGAGTGGCAGCAGCTTTCCCTCTGCTTGGTGTCTTTTGCAAATTTGCTAAATACTTGGTGTGTGTGTCCACAAATATTCAACAGGACAGGACCAAGCATAAATCCCTGAGACACTCCACTGCAGACCTTCCAAGTTGAAATTAGAACTAATAGTGACTCTTTTAGAGATCCTGCTAATTCCATATCTAACTGACTCAGCTCCTCCACATCTCCCTGGCCTGGACACCCACATATCTGTGGTCTTCCAGTCTGCCAGTAAACTGGTCAGGAGGGGAAAGGGGCTCAGCCCAACATGATCCGTTACTGATGTTGAGGAAGCCACTCTAATTCTTCATAGTGACCACTGCTGCTTTTTCTTGATGTTAACAAGCCTCCCTTTATGAATGCATTCTTGAATTTGACTGAGACCACTAGGTGGCGCTGCAGTGGAGAGAGCCCTGGACCTGGAGTTAGGAAGAGTCATTTTCAGAGTTCAAATCCAGTCTCAGACACTTCCTAACTGTGTGAACCTGGGCAAAAAAACTTAACCCTGTTTGCTTCAGTTTCCTCATCTGTAAAATGAGCAGGAGAAGGAAATGGCAAACCCCTCTGGGATCTTTGCCAAGAAAACCTCAAATGGGGTCACAAAGAGTCAGGCATGACTGAAACAACAACAATAAATTTTATCAGGAATCGAAGCTTACTGGTCTGTCTTGATCTAGCAAGCAGGTTTTTGTTGTGATCGTCCTTCATTGTTGGAGAAGATCGCACCATCAGAGAGATGATGGCATGACTTGCACTTGACTTTGTTTTGAGTGAGGGAGGGCTGTGTGAGGTCACCAGCTTCATTTCTCCTCCAGAGCCATCTGAATCTGGTGACCTGATATTCCTCAGGATGACTGGAGATGGCCCAGGATGCACTGGGAGACCTTGGGCCCCTTAGGGTTAGAATCACCCTTTAGGGCCCAAGGTCTTTGCAGGTACTCACTTAGGGTGAGACAACACCCATTCATTGAAGGTGGAAACACAAGAGACCTAGGTCTTTCTCCCATGGGACCTATTCTAAGAACATCTCATTTTCCTTGTTAAGGCAGAGATGGGGAAAGAGCATAAGTACACAGACCAAGGAAGATACAAGGTGAGAGATAAGAGGGCTGCAGGGAGAAAGGGGAGACAAAGAGAGAACAAAATTAGGAAGGAGGACCAGGCTAGGCCAGGGGCCCCAGGAGCCCATGGGTTGGGCTTGGGGCAGTGTGGTTTTCTTGGCTTCCTGTTCACTGGGTGCGGAAGTTCCCCTTCTTACCCCATCACTGGGGCTACTTGGGAAGACCAGGCAAGGAGGAAGGCAAGAAAGGGCTGCTGCCATGAGCCGAGGGAATCGAGGAGGGCCACCGCAACACCAACAGAATGTTCCCTCCGGTCTTCTGCAGGATCACGAGAACCAGCGGCTGTTTGGCCTCCTAGGCCGAAAATGCTTGGTTGGTGTTTGTCAGTCCTGGATCTAGAGAACCCCACCCCCACTCCCTTCTATCTGCTCTGCTGGGAACCCTCCTTCAGGAACGGGGGGGGGGGGGAGGGAGGGTGGCTTAAAGCCCAACGTTCTCAGGTCCCTTTCAAGTCTCCCCTGATCTTGTCTCTCTCTTTGTCTTGGGGTCTGCCTGGAGACAGACTCTGGCAACCTCAGTGGCCCAGCTGTACCTGGCACTACCCAGCACTGGCGGGCGCTGGCAGAAGGAACTGAGTGGAGCCATTTGCTTTGTGAAAGACAACCCTCGTCGTTCCTATTTCATCCGCTTCTATGGCCTCCAGGTACAGGCCGGAACAAGGTCTCTTTATGACTGTTGGTGTCATGCTCTGTGTCACTCTCTGTTTCTTTTTACCCCGCTCCCCAGGAAGGACGCCTCCTCTGGGAGCAGGAAATCTACACTCAGCTTGTCTACTCTGCCCCTACCCCGTTCTTCCACACCTTCCCCGGTGATGTGAGTAACTGGCCAGAGGGGTGTGGGTACTGGGATGAATCAGGGGTGAGGATCTGGGGGTCTGGTGTTTGATGGAAGGTGAGGCATTACCTTGAGAAGGGGAGCTGACCACTTTGGGGTGGGGGGGTATGGGCATTGGGACCATTCCCAGGATTGCCAAGCTGGTCTGAACTTTGCCGATGAGGCTGAAGCCCAAGTCTTCCGAGCTTTGGTGGAGGAGAAGATCCAGAAACGAAGCCAAAAACAGAATGCTGGTAAGAGTCAGGGCCATGAGTAAAGGAGAGGAAGTCTCTCCAGTTCCTTCTCATGGCCTTCTCTTTCCACATCTCGTGCTCTTTTTTCCAGTCTCGATTTCTGTCTCCATCTCCCATTCACGCTTATTCTCTGTCTCTCTGTCTCTCTCTCACACACACACACACACACACACACACACGCACATATGCACACACACACACACACACACACACACACACACATGCACGCATGTCACCTTTCTCCTCCCTGTGCTCCAGATGATGTCCTCTTGGGGTGAGTGCTGAGCTGGGGGAAAGGCTGGACAAGGGAAAGGTCATGACCTGTGGTCTTCACCCCACAGGATCTCTCAGCACAGAAAGAAGAGGGGGCACTACACCCCTCCCATCACAACCCAGTGGAGAACCCAGTGGTAAGCAAAGGGACAGGGCCAGACAGGAACACACATCTGTGGGTCTGGGCCTTCTCACTTGAATCAATCTCCCCCAATTTGTCTTCCTCCATCTCTAGTCCCAGCTAGTACCCTGGGCTCCCCATCTTTGAGTCTGGTTGCTGTGGACATACAGAACCCAGACATTACATCCTCAAGGTACCGGGGGCTCCCTGCTCCAACTCCTCCCCCAGACAAGAAACGCTCAGGGAAAAAGAAGATCAGCAAGGCCGATATTGGAGCCCCCAGCGGGTTCAAGTGAGGACTTCCCCCACCCCCCCCCCAAACTCTCCAGTGAGGACTTAGCAGGTGCTGTCCAAACCCTGCCCTCAGCAAGCATCTGCTGTAATCAGCATGGGCCCATTGCAGGAAGAGAGCCCAAAAGACTTTTCCAGGGGGCGGCTCCAGGGGATGAGTTCTGGAGACAGTTCAGAGAGCAGAGTGTATAGGGAGGCTCCTGGGGAAGGGTTCAGGGCTCTGGGTTAGGCTCCCGAAGCCAGGGGCCTGGGGAATTAGGAGGCTGTAGGTGGCCTTGGAAGGAATTGCAAGGCTTGGATTTGAGTTCAGCTTTAGACACTCAGGCAGTTGGAGATGGAATCTGGCATCAAGATGATATTGGAAATCTTGGAAGGAGAAGAGGGTCCAGGCCAGGACTTCTGGGGCTGCCCCAGTTTTGGGGGAAATGGGTTCAGGTATCCTTCAGATGGGCAGGCCATGTCATGGAAAAGGAGGAAGGAGGCGGAGAAAAAGTTTGACATGTCATTGATGACCTTGCAGGGAGCAGGTTGCAAGGGGAACGACAAAGAGAAGGCTCAAGTAGGACAATAGGGATCTGAGCTGGCCTCCAGGCCCCAGAGAAAGAGCTGGGGAAGAAAGAGGGGCTGCTCACCACAGTGGTGAAGCTTCCAAAAGGCTGAGATGGAATGGGGGTTGAACTGGGGCTGGGGTGATGAGATACCTTCACTGAAGTTCTGTCCTGTGCCCTCTCCAGGCATGTCAGCCATGTTGGATGGGACCCTCACAGCGGATTTGATGTACGTCCCCTCTCTTAGATCCCCCTAAGCCCTCCCCCAGGATTTAGGGTGGGGCCTTAGGGTGAGTAGGACCTGTGACTCTGCCTCCAACAGGTCAACAACTTGGATCCCGACCTACGGAGTCTCTTCTCCAGAGCTGGGATTAGTGAGGCCCAGCTGACTGATGCAGAGACCTCCAAACTCATTTATGACTTCATTGAGGACCAGGGTGGGCTAGAGGCTGTTAGAGAGGAGATGCGGCGGCAAGGTGAGCACCTCTCCCCTGACCTTTTGAGAGTTCCAGCTGAGGGCCCTGGAAAAACCCCATCTAACTCTAACCCTAACCCTAAATGTACTCTGAGTCTAACCCTTCATGAAAACTTCCAAATTTTGAGCCCAGAGGCTCCCTTCCCTGCCGGTTCTTCCTAGGGAGATCTGGAGGTAGGAAGGGGTACAGGGAGAAGGGTTAGAGGAGGGGATGTATTTGTGTACCCTGCCTTCTAACCTTTTGCCCTATTCTTGCCCTTCTGGTGTCTGTAGGCCCTGTTCCACCCCCTCCACCCCCATCTCGTGCTGGGCCCCCTCAGCGGTCCCCTGGCTCTTCTGTGGTTGGAAGCCGGGGGGGTCGGTCAGGACCCCTCCCCCCTGTGCCCTCTGGGCCAGGTGGGATCCCTAGTGGACCACCCCCAGTTCCACGGGGACCCCCACCTCCTCCTGGCCGGGGGGGTCCCCCACCTCCACCACCACCTGCCTCCCACTTGGGGCTTCCAGCACCCCCACAGCTGCTGCCACCAACCTCTGGAGCAGGGCCCCCACCACCTCCACCACCACCACCGCCACCTCTACCATCTGCACCTTCATCTGGAGGGCCTGTAGCCCCTAGAGGTCGGGGGGCCCTGCTTGAAGAAATCAGACAAGGCATTCAGCTCAACAAGGTGGGGGCTTGGAGGGGGTGGAAATCACTGGATTAGGGATCCTTGGATCAGGATTGGGAAGACATTATTGGGGGATCTTGGCAGTGGTACTGAGGCAAAGGGAAAGAACATGAAAGATGGACAGAAGGCCAAGATGGGAATTCAAAAGACTGGGATGGGGGTGAGTATGCTTCAGCCTGGAGCGCTGAATTTGAGATTTTCACTGAGTCTACCCTCTTTGCAGACACCGGGTGCTCAGGAGTTCCCAGCTCCCCCACCCCCAAGCTCTGAGGGGCTGGTGGGGGCCCTCATGCATGTCATGCAAAAGCGGAGCAAAGTTATCCACTCTTCAGGTGAGAAGTGAAATAATCCCCAGCTTTCCCCTCCTCCTGAGTGCTGGAGCATGGTGGTTGGTTGGGGGGCGCTGTGTGTGATCCTGGGACTCTGGCCCTCTTCACTCACTCATTCTGCACCCTTGTTCACTCACAGATGAAGGGGAGGACCAGGGGGGTGAGGAGGATGAGGAAGATGAATGGGAAGATTAAGGAATCACTGGCCTACCCAAGAACTGCCCCCTGCTGCCCGCCCGCTGCTACCTGTCCCCTGCTGCCTGTCCCAGAATGTGATAATAATGGAGGAGTTCAGAGAAATAAACTTTCCCCTGAATTCTGCTGCACCTGCATGCCATAAATTTGGGCATGTTGTCTCACTGTTTTCACTCTCGGACGAAATGAGCGATTGTTCCAGTGACGTGCTCTCTGACCTGTTGGTTCTTTAGGATCCATCTTTCTGCTGCCCTTTAGTGATTGGAATTTTTGTTGCGTCATGATCTGAAAAGTTCTTAAGCTTGGAAGTTATGTATTTCCTTGGGGTAGCATTTTTTCCCCTGATAGAGTATGCTCAGTTTCACTGGGTAGGTGTTTCTTGGTTAGCTCCCTTGCCTTCTGGAAGATCATATTCCATGCTCTCTGATCCTTTAATGTAGAAGGTGCTAAATCCTGTGTAATCTTGACTGGGCTTCCATGAGATTTATATTGTCCTTTTATTTCTCTGGATGCTTGCAATATTTTTTCCTTGACCTGGGAATTCTAGAATTTGGCTTATCTGGGAGTTTTTATTTTGGGATTTCTTTCAGGAGGTAACTTATGGATTGTCTCAACATCTATTTAACCTTCTGGTTCCAGGATATCAGGGTACTTTTCTTTGATAATTTCTAAAAGTATGATGTCCGGGCCTTTTTTTTTTTCAATCATGGCTTTCAGGTAGTCCAATAATTCTTAAATGATCTCTCCTGGATCTCTTTTCCAGGTCAGTTATTTTTCCAATGAGATATTTTACATTTCCTTCTATTTTTCCATCCTTTTGATTTTGTTTGATTGACTCTTGATGTCTCATGGAATCATTAGCTTCCACTTGTTTAGTTCTAATTTTTAAGGAATTATCTTCTTCAGTTAGCTTTTTAACCTCCTTTTCCACTTGGCTAATTCCACATTTTAAGGAGTTGTTTTTTTCTTTAGGTAATTTTTGTGCATCTTTTTCTATTTTGGGGGGCTTTCTTTAATCTGTTGACTCTTTTTTTCATGATTTTCTTGCATCACTTTCATTTCTTTTTCCAATTTTTCATCTACCTCTCTTACTTGATTTTCAAAACCCTTTTTCAGTTCTTCCAGGAGTTCTTTTTGGATCTGAGACCAATTCACATTTTTTTTTTGTTTGAGGCTTTGCATTGTAGGTGTTTTGATATTATCCTCTTCTGAGTTTGTGTCTTGATCTTCCCTGTCATCATAATAACTTTTTATGGTCAGGTGTTTTTTTTTTTTTTCCATTCTCATCATTTCCAGCCCATCTGACTACTTTTAAAGTTAAGCTCTGCTCCTGGGGTGGGACGCTGTTCCAAGCTTCTTGTGGTGGGGGTTATAAGCCCAGGCTGCTTGCCTGGTATTTTGAAGGTACCATAGGGAATCTGGTGCTGAGCTTACTCCATGGAGGTGGGGGGAGCCTGGCTGCTTACCTGCTGCTGCCCCAGGGCTGCCGTGAGAGAGGTGGGTCTGGCCACTTGCCTGGTATTTCACTGGGATGAGGGAGGAGGTGGGGGCCTACAGGTGGGGGAGGGGCTGCCTACTTGTTTGCTGCCATATTGGGGCCTTGGTCACTGACCTGCACTGGGGCCTACCCTGAAGTCTACTTCCCCCCTACCAACCTTCCAAGTTATCTTTGCCTAGAAAATTCTTTCACCCGATTGTTGTTTTTGCTGTTCTGGAATTCATTTTGAGACACTACTTGTAATTGTTTGGAGATGAATTTGGGAGAGTTCAGGCAATTTCCTGCTTACTCTATTATCTTGGCTCCTAGAAGTCCCTGCACTCTGTTAATAATAGACACTATGTGGCTACAGAAACAAGTTTGCCAAACAAATTCAGTCATGGAGGTTGAACCGGTGGAGCTGGGTTACAGAGAGGACCTCAGCGTTCCGAGCAGGAAGAGGTTAGGGTTAGACTCAGATCACTGAGTATTCCAGGAACATCATTGTGAATTTCAATCAAACAACACCTACTCCAGTGAAGGGCATGACTAGAACAAGAGGGAGTATGGTCTGTCCATTCTAAGTGGTACAAAGAGATCACTGACTCTTTGTCAACTTTTTGTCCTTGCCGAACTCTTCTGCGATACCAGCTATCAGTCTCTAGCACTTGAACACAGACAAATGTTCATCTCAAATGTAATAACCAAGATGAGTGAGGCCGAGAATAGCTTTTCTCAAGGTGGTTCTAGTAGAAGTTTAGATTAAAAGTTAAAGCAGGTTTTTAGGGAATGTACAATGTTGCTCTGACACCATTGTCCAGGGAACACCTTTTCAGATGCATGTTGGGAGAGTTGCTTTTGGTCAAAGAAACACACCCTAACCAAACCCTAAATGCATTGGGCTCCTTTTGTTTACTCTCCTCTAAGGCAGGTAGTTTTAAACATTTTTTTTTTAATTAATGTGAGGGCAGCTGGAGGGTGGACAGAGCAGCAGCCTTGGAGTCAGGAGGAGCTTGTCCCTGAATGCCTCCAAAGTAAAAAAAAGCAATCAAGTTCATGGGGCCAATTATGAGATGCAAAACAGGCACATTCAGATTTGGGTCCTAAACTTGGAGGCCTTATTGACTTTTATTGTTCTAAGCAAACTTGTTAAAGAAATGAGAGAAAGAGAGAGAACGCAAAGGAAACCTGGAAATATACAGGGACTCCCAGGAAACATAAACTTCATCTCCATAGCAACAGGGCAGAATCTCTGGCAGCTGAGAGAGGCTGGTGTAATGAGTGCAGCAATCGCACCAGTGAAGAATCTTGCTTTGGAGTGGCCAGTGCCAGGGACCTAGTGAAGGTTCACAAAACCCTTTACAAAAATTTCTTCACTTGACTCTCCCAACAACCCTGGGAGGGAGGGATCTCCATTGCCTCCATTTTACAGTTGTGGAAACTAAGGCAGGCAGAGGTGGAGTGATTTGCCCCGGGCTACACATTTAGGAAGTGTTTGAATTCAGGTCTTCAGGTCTCTGCTGTGTCCATAGTGCTACAGCCTAGCGGCCCCTGAACATGGCTGCAGACAATATTGTCCAAAAGTCAGGATCCCTCATCCGGAGGTGGAAAGAAGTGGCGAGATCTACTCCAATCCCCCATTTTACAGATAAAGAAACTGAGGCCCAAAGAAGAGAAACAATTAGGGTTACTTAGGTTCTAAGAAGAAAAGTCTGCATTTGAACTCAGCACTCTTTCCAATAGACAATGCTGTCTCCTAAATGTTTGATGAACGAATCAATGAATATACTGTTCATACCCACTGAGGAAAGCAAGATGACATGTTCTTGGAAAGCCCCCTCAAACCACCTCTGGCACTTCCTGCTGGCCCCATCAAGGACAGAAGCAAAGTGAGGCATTTGGGCAGGGCTCATCCCAACAGCAGCAGAAGCAGAGACCAAGAAAGGACACAGCAGCATGAGGGGTCATGAAGGTCTTGGCATGGCGCGCCCCCTGCTGGACGACACCACAAGAAGCCAAGGCCAGAGCCAGGAGGTCCAGCCTGTTGAAGCTGTGAGCGTGTGTGCATGCCAACACACATACACACATGTGCGCGCACACACACACATGCACGCACATGCACACACACATGGCTAACGTGGGAATAGATTTGCCATTGTTTCACTTACAGGGGAAGGGGTAGGAAAGGGGAGAATTTGGAATGCAGAATTTTCAAAAATGAATGTTAAAACTTTTTTTACATGTCATTGGGAAATATTTAAGGAAATAAACTTTTTATAAAGATGTGCATATGTATTTTTATCTATCTATACACAATATGCACAGACACCACCTCCAAAGTAAATGAAACATTTCCATGTACACCAAAGGGCCTGATCAGTGAAGTCCCATGCTAAGAGGCCAGAAGGGCTACCTTCTCCTAACTTCGTGTGGGTGTCTTTATCACCTGACACCTTAGCCTGGAAGCAGCACCCTCCATAATGATAGGGAAGCTAGGAAGGAGGGAAGGTCTGGAGAAGAAAGATAACGAGTTCTTCTTTGGGTATGCTGAATTTAAGATGTCTACTGGACATCTAGTTTGGGATATCCAACAGGTGGTTGGAGATATGCGACTGGAGATCCAGGGAGAGGTTAGGGCTGGATCAGTAGCTTTCTGAATCATGATCATAGAAATGATTATTAAAACCATAGGAGCTGATGAGATCACCAAGTGCAGGGGGCCAGGTCAGAGTCTTGGGGGACACCAATGGCGAGTGAGTTTGGCCTAGATTAAAATCCAGCCAAGGAGACAGAGAAGGATCAGTCAGGGAGGGAGGAGGAAAACCAGGAGGGGAGGGTATCCTAAAAATCTAGAGAGAACAGGGCAGTGTCAAGGGCTACTGGGAGGTCAAGGATGAGGCTTGAGAAAAGGTCACTGCATTTGGCCATTAAGAGATTGGTGAAGTGATGAAGTCAGAGGTCAGACTGGAGAGGAAGAAGAGTCACTTGTATCTGTCCTTTGTTTGGTTTCAAAGGGGAGGAGACATATGAGATGATAGCTAGTGAGGATGGAAGGATCCAGATGGGGCAGACATGGGCACCTGTGTAAGCAATAGGGAAGGAGCCAGGAGACAGGGAGAGATTGAAGAGAAGAGAGGGAGCGGGAAAGGCAGAGGAGGTGATCTGCTGGAGGAGACATGATGGAAGGGGATCCCTTGAAAAAGTGGTCAGGAGTAAGGCCATCTTTTTATGTGAGACAGGGGCAGAGGTGGAGATGGGGGCAGAAGTCTGAGTTTGAGAGGAGGGCAAGCCATGGGAGGTTTGAGGAGGGATGAAAAGGTTTGGAAGAGCCTCTGTGGAGAGTGGGGGAGAGAGTTGATAAAGAAGTATTGTCTAGCATCAGTGAGGACCCAAGTCAGTATGGTTTTAAAATTTCCTCCATCTTCATTCAGCAGCACATGTGTAGCAGCAAAGGCAGCCAATGGTGGGAGTGAATGTAATGACAGTTATGATAAGGAGATGAGAGATTCAAGAGAGGAAGAAAGGGGAGAATTGAATCTGGTCACCACAGGTAACAATGGGGAGAAGAGGAGGGAGTTGCCAGTGCAGGAGAGATGACCTGGGAGAGAACAGAGAGGTCGAGGAGTTGGAGGTCATGATGGAAATTAAGGCAGCAGGAGAGGGGCTATGACAACAGACTGCCATCAGTGAGCAAGGAGGTAGCATGCTTTGGGCTGCACTACCCAGAGTTCCAAGCTGTTTTTCTGTACAAGGCTGTTATCATAGGCTCCCCTCCTTCTGCAGTCATTCATTGGGATCCATTGGAATCCACTGGGATCTCAGGGCAGGTACTACGTGGAGATGATGTATGTGATTTGTTTAGTTCCCCAAATGATAAGCACCCCCTTAACTTCCAATGTCTGGTTATCACAAAAAGAGCCAGAATATTTTTGTGCATTGTGAAAACAAACTTTGAAAGAAAGACTTATGAATGAATCAGTTTAATGGCCAAGCCTGATCCTGAGACCTGAGGACAAGGGATGCTCCTTAGCTACTAAGGTTAGACCAGAGGGCCAGAAGGAGATGCACATTTTTGGGACATAGCCAAGGTGGGAATCTCTTTCCCTGATGATACACATTTGTTACAAGGGTTTAGCTTTCTTTCTTTTTCAGTTGGGAGTAGGGTGGGAAGGAGAGGAAAAAGAGTGTTAATTGGAAAAAATAGATTTTGAAAATAAAATATTGAGCACAATTAAAAACAAATCCAGTGGCAGTCCTCCAGGAGCTTAAATGTTCATGTAAATAGGTACCTAGAAATTCCATACAGACTGCATGGTCTTAGCCAGGAAGGCTCCAAGGCGGTTTCCACATAGGACCGTGCAGATCAGTCTCAAACTTCTGATGCCCACAAACTAGGAGAGTCTAAGGAATAATGCACATTCAAATATTTTTCTCTCTCCCCCTTATCATCCCTAAGAAAAGCAATCTCCTTTTTATGTCCATGTCCACATGTGTGTCAATGTATACCTCTCAACATGCCATCTGAGGCAGTGTCTGCCTCCAGCCATCTCTGCAATCATTCATGACTATCACATTGAGCAGGGCTTTGTGATTTAGCTGCCCAAAGCACACAGTGGTATTTGGATGGATACCCCAAAGGCCACTAGACTTTGTGAGCCCTTTGAACTCTCAATGCTACTACTAGGTCTATACTCCAAACGAGATCAAGGAAAGACAAAAATGTACAAGAATATTTTCAAATGTGTAAATATTTAAATACATATGTGCATATTTATAGGAGCTCTTTTTGTGGTTGCTCAAGAGAGGAAGCTAATGGGGAGTGGCTAAACAGACTAGATAAATATTACCTTGTAAGAGATCCTGAACCTGCCAGGCTCGGAGGAAACTGGGCAGCATGCTAGCAGGCAATGCAAAGGGAAGTGAGGGATAGGCTACATTGCTGAGAAAAAGCACCTTGCCTTGAGTGACCCCCAGTCTGAAAGGATCAGAGATGAAGCAGGGAGGCAGAGTCGTCAGTACATCTTTAGTTTGGGCAGAGGTATGCAGCAGCAATATGTTGGGGGGGTGTTCTTTTTAAAAATGTAATCAGTGGCTAAGGCACAGTGGGAGGGACAAATGAATAAAAATACTTGTTAATTCAAAAAAGCCCCCTGGTTTCTGTTGCTATTGTATAAATTGTCTTATTGGTTCGTTCAAAATTCCCCAGGTTCTGCTGAAGGCATCACTTGGCACGCTTCTTTTTAAACATTTCATTTTATTTCCAGTTCCAAATTCTCTCTCTTCCCCACCTTCTACTCCACCTACTGAGAAGCCGTTAGAAATATGTAGAGCCGTGCAAAACATACTGTTGTTTCACTCATGTTCCCCTTCCCTGAAGAAAAGGAAGGAAAGATCACACAGAGGAGGAATGAAAGAAAAAGAAAGAGAAGGAAGGGAGCCTCAGTGTGCCTTTCTCTGGAAAAGCCTTGGTGACCCCTTTTGTTAATGACCAATGCCTCTTTGCTGTTCACTGGCCAAACTGGTCAAGAAAACAGAAAGGAACAGGCTTCGGATGAGGCCTCAGTATCTGAAGTACATGAAGCCAGCAGCTACCAGGACTGAGGGCTAGCCCAGTGATCTCAGACCAGCAGCTTGGACTGGGAAAGAGAAATACTAGAAAACGCCCGATGATTGTCTTGGGGCCAAGCTGCTCCATCCTTTCTGGGGTGGCTCTGCCCAAATGCAAAGGCCCGATGCTTAGCCCGGAGCCTGGCTGTACATTGGCAGTCTGGGGTGGGGGCGGGGGACTGCTCTAAGTCATGAGGCCCCATCAGCATGTTTGTCCTGAGCATTAGGGGTTGATGTCAGTGAGCCAACTAGGCTTCAATGAGTTTGAGAAATGGAGGAAAGAGAATAAGCATTTACTGGGTACCCGGTACTGTGTACCAGGCCTGGCACTAAGTACTTTACAAACATTATTTAATTTGATGTTCTAGATAACTCTTGGAGGTTAGTGCCATGGTCATTCCCATTTTTACAAGTGAGTAAATTAAGGCAGATGGAGATCCAGTGACTTACGTAGAGTCACACAGCTAGGAAGGGTTTGAGGCTGGATCTGAATTCAGGTCTTCCTGACCATCCACAGAGTAACGGAGCTGCCTTCTTAGGCCTCTTGAGACATTTCACAGCTGTTTTCCTTAGGAAAAGTTTGGATACCAACAGGACAAGGCCCAGACCCCAAAGTGAACTGGACACTGAGGGAGGTGCCCACTGATAGGGGATGGCTGAACAAGGCTATTTCAAGAAACGGCCAAGGAGAGGAGGAAAAAAAGAAATAAAAGAAAAATGTAAATTTGGGTCATATTATTAGGGCAGTGGACCGGTCAGAGAACCTCAGAGAGGACTAAGTGAAGAGAACCTCAGAGAGGACTAAGTGAAGAAGCCTGTCATGCGAGCTCAACCACAGGGAGAAACATTAGGGTTGACGGGGCAGGTAAGTCGGCCAACTGAAGCCTTTTCTCCCTGCTGGGACCCACGTGGGCCACGGGGGTCTAAGGGGCAACCCAGGCGCCAGAGACCGTGCTCTCAAGGATCCTAAATCAAGTCCGGCCCAAATAAGGCTCCGGGTGATTTCGGGCTCGTGCCCCGGGGAAATTGGGGGAGGCAATTACATCTGTAAGGAGGAAGTGGTCATTAAAGCTGCACCGAGCTCGGAAAATTACGCACTCTAGGAGGGAGATACGTCCAGTTTAGGCGTGGCTCACAGAGAGCGCAAAGGCTCGAAGGCAGGAGATGAAGAGGGGGTAGGATGGAGGGTGGAGAGGGTGGGGTGAGGGGTGGGAGGAACTG